>CAAKMY010114733.1:0-45437 GCA_901111285.1 Corrigiola litoralis | reverse complement strand
GTCAATAATATATATACAAAAATATATATATATATATATATATATATATATATATATATATATATGTTTTAAACCTATTGAACCCTGTTGAATACAATCATATTAATCCTGGTGATCACTACTAGAAATCGATTACTACATGCCATGCAATAATCAAGCCCTCTTTAAGTGTACTTTTTACTGTCCTTCTAATTAAGGACGACTTCCACAAGACAACAACAACAACACGAAATGTAAGAAGGTTGAGAAGGTAAGAAAACATACAAGGCTTAGGAAGGGAAACCTCCAAGTCAGTGCGAACTCTACGCTCAATAGTCTGAGGTGCATATGGAGCCTCTGTAGCCATGGCGTTCCTAGCCATCTCATTCACACTCATCGTGCTTCGAGCCACCTCAGTCGCCATCTCTTTCTCTCTTTGATTCCTAAACTGATCAACTTAAGAAGCTGTTGTTCTTATTGTGTTTGTTGTTGATACTACAACTTAGATTGAATTGTAGCAAACTTTGTACGAAGTATGAGAAAAAACAAGGACATGTACAAGAAAGCTAGCTAGAGAAGCAAAGAGTTCGTATAGCGTGGCATAAAGAGGATACGTGTGCGTGACAAGTGACCGTGGCAAAATTCCTCGGTTGCATGCATGCATTAGATCTCTTGTGGACATTTGGACTGTGATACGTGCTTCCTAGACTGATAACAAGTGTATGTGAAGCCTTTCCCTCACAGGATTAAAGAAGTGATCTAGTGCTAAACGCATAAATTATACTGTATTCAATGTCAAGTTGTTGACAAGTTTTAGTTGATTCCCTGTTATAGTTTGTGTGTGATTTTGGTGTTAGAATTATGTTATGTAAGAGTAGCTGTAGCCTGTAGGCGACAAACGATGGGAGAAATGATCAAATTCATATGAACTATCACCTATTTACACTAGAAATTGATGATTATCTCAAATGAAATATGACATGTTGAAGGAAAATGAGATGATGACGATGTTGGTGGATATTTTAGAGACTATCGAGCATTGTTTTAAATTCTGCTATTTTTTATTGGATATAAAAAATCTTGTATACTAAAATTAGACGGTTTTAAGTAATTATTATTTTGATTAAAAGGGCTCTTTTTGACTAAACTTAGAAAATAAAGGAACGTCTTCATTAAGACCAGGGGCAGTTAGGGTGAGCGAAATGAGACGAGAAAAGGTGGCATGTTCCTAAAATCGGGTCTATTGGTACTTGGTAAATACGGCTTTGCTGATCTGCCCGTCTCTCTATGATTGACCACCTCGGTAGGCTAAGTAAGTAAGAGCATTAGCAACACTTTTCTTCTTGAGCTAGCTAGTAAAGGTAGTAATTAACGTAAATGTAATTGGCAAGGCAATAGCTTAGGAGTTAGATGCTTCTTTCTCTTTCCTTTTTTTGAGTCTAGGCCGAGATTAAGAAAGATCTTCGTGAATATAGAGGCTTATTTAATTTTATGGGTCTAACAGACGGGAATATGGAATGTGAAGAAAAATCATACATTTTTTTTTGATGATTTAAAGCAATGTAAGACCACCAATATGTTTGTATATGGTAATATTACAATAAAAAACATTTTTTCAGTTTTTTGTTTTCATTTTAATAATTTTTTTTATTGAAAATACGTAAACATAGGAAATCGGGGTTGAAGAGGCATGTGGAAGGGCCTTGTTGAGCATGTTAGTGGTGCCATAGTTGATTATGTGTTATTATGATGTGGCACAACAATTTTGACCATTTAAAGCCGGGGCCCCGGGATCTCGAGCGGGGCGTGGGTTATAGCACACGAAAACGGTTCTTTTTATGTCCGGAATTGTTACAAAAGTGACCAAAGATAACCATAGGGAGTATAGGAGTATGCTTGGGGCCATTGTTCCTTAGTGTCGATGGTTTTACGGTGGGTTTCCCGCTCGATACAAGCATGTGCATCATGGACGAAACCGATGGTTTGGGCTATGCCGAAGCTACGTTTTGCTGTTATTTTATTCCATTGGCAATTATATGTGTCTACTATGCCTCCTGCCTATTTTCATACATTTCCGAACCGATATTTTTGGGAGAATTTCGTTTGGGCGGATGTTATAGCCTATGAAAACGACCTCTAGATAAGGGTCGGACAATTTTCGACGGATCCGAAATGTTTCTGAATTTACCAAGCATGTTTGTACGGTATATTGGAGCATAATTGAAGTATAAGACAATGTCATTTCTCCGTCTTGATTACTCTATGTTTAGCGCTTTATTCGAGCATGTGAATAATGGACAAAACCAATGGTTTGAGCTATGCCTAGGCTACTTTTTGCCAATTTCCTTGTTCCATTCACCCTTATATGTGTCTAGGATGCCTCCTACCAATTTTCATCCAATTTCATTTTGGAGCCCGAAACGAGATTTTTGCGTGTGGATTATAGTCCACAAAACTCGGCTTTTTTGGTCGATTTTTGATTTTATGGAAAATATTCTGAAAGTGAGCAAACATGCTCCTAGGGTATATTGGAGTATAATTGTAGCCTATGGCAATGCCATTTCTCCATCTAGATAGTTTTACGTTGTGTTTTGCGTTAGATTCGAGCATGTGCATAATGGTCAAAGCCGATGGTTTGGGCTATAGATAGGCTACTTTTTGCCAATTTTCTTGTTTCATTCTTCATTGTATGTGTCTAGGATGCCTCATGCCAATTTTTGTCCGATTTCATTTTGGGGCCGAAACGAGGTTTTTGCGTGGATTATAGTCCACAAAAACCGACTATTTGGGTCGATTTTTGATTTTCCGGAAAATGTTCCGAAAATGACCAAACATGCTTCTAGGGTATATTGGAGTGTAGCCTATGGAAATGCCATTTCTCCGTATTGTTACAATCACGTTGTGATTTGCGATAGATTCGAGCATGTGCATAATGGTCAAAACCAATGGTTTGAGCTATGCCTAGGCTACTTTTTGCCAATTTTCTAGTTTCATTCTTCATTGTATGTGTCTAGGATGCCTCTTGCCAATTTCCGTCCGGTTCCATTTCGGGGTCGAAACGAAGTTTTTGCGTGGGTTATAGTCCACAAAAACCGGCTTTTTGGGTCGATTTTTGATTTTCCGGAAAATGTTCCGAAAGTGACCAAACATGCTCCTAGGGTATATTGGAAGTGTAACTGTAGCCTATGGAAATGCCATTTCTCCGTATTGATAGGTTTACGTTTTGTTTTGCGATAGATTTGAGCATGTGCATAATGGACAAAACCGATGATTTGTGCTATGCCTAGGCTACTTTTTGTCAATTTTATTGTTCTATTCTTCATTATATGTGTCTATGATGCCTCATGCCAATTTTTGTCCGATTTCTTATCAGGACCGAAACATGGTTTTTACGTGGATTATAGTCCACAAAAACCGGCTTTTTGGGTTGTTTTTTATTTTCCGGAAATTATTCTGAAAGTAACCAAGCATACCCCTGGTTAACATAGGAGTATGTTTGGGGCATGTGGGCACATCTTCCCTTAGTCTATGGTACCCATTGACTATCCATGACATAACTTGGCGAGACAAATAACCTCATCGAAACTTTTTTTATTTTGCCCAAGCTTGCCATGCCTTTGTCTTTGTTACCCCTTGGCTTTCCAGGCCTTAACCTTATTTTTCCTTGGTTAGCCTTGGCCCAGTGCATGGCCTTGGCTAGGCAGACCTTTGTCTTTGGGGTAACTTAGTCAGCCAAGCCATGCCATGCCAAGCCTTGGGTATGAATATTTACTGGGGGAATAAGCCACTTGAGTCAGAGCCTCTAGCACTGGTTATATAACGGCTTATCCGGTGTACGTGGTTAAGCTATTGCGCATACTTCGCGAGTTAATCCAAATCACACCGTTGCATGTTCCCGCGTTTCAAAAGAACTACCCTTGACCCAAAACGACCTAACCCGATTTATCCAAATATAGACCCGATCTGAACCCGATCAAAATGACCCAGAATTACAACTGGACCAATAGATCCATCCGAACACGATTCGAATAACCCATTGGTAGCCGACAGCTCGTCCCCCAATAAGCTTTTGGCGAGACCATCTCACCCAAGTTCTACTCCTACCAAAAACATAACAAAGGGAGGAAATAACATAGGTATAAGAGTAACATTGGAGTGTTAGAAATCTCCTTCTCTTCTTAGCTGCCTCCATTGAAGCTTGCACACAAACTACCAGCAAAACAACAAGGATTATAAGGGCAACAATGGCGTCAGAAGTAGCAGCAGCAGCAGAGGTGGCAGTGGGAGGAAACGAGGGAGGAGGAGTGACAAAAGAGGCGCACAAGTTGGAGAGGAAATGGGCTTTTTGGTTTGATAATCAGTCTAAGCCCAAACAGGGTGCTGCTTGGGGTTCCTCTCTTAAAAAGGCCTTCACTTTTGACACTGTTGAGGACTTTTGGTGGTAATGATTTATTTTTATCATCTTTGTTGTTTATTTTATTGGTTTTGTGAAATGGGTTTTGCTTAGTTTCACGTGGGTGTGCTTAATTTGATTAATTTTGTGAAATGGGTTGAGCTTAGTTTGATGTGGGTGTGGTTAATTTGTTTGTGATATTGGATGTTGGATGTTATGTTTGGTGCAAATATTAAGTATTTGGTTGATTGTCTTATATTTCAGTTTTTAGGGAAGTTGATTGGTTTTATGAAATTGGTTGTGATTAGTTTGATGTGGGTGTGTTTAATTTGTTTGTGAAATTGGGTGATGGATGTTCTGTTTGGTGTGAAAAGTTTGATTCTTTCATTTTTTGGTTGGGTTTGTATGAAATTTGATTGGTTTTATGAAATGGGTTGTGGTTAATTTGATGTGGGTGTGTTTGATTTGTTTGTTATATTGGATTATTTTGTTTGGTGTAAATTTTTATGTATTTGGGTTTTTATGGAATTTGATTGGTTTTGTGAAATGGGTATGCTTAGTTTGTTGTGGGTGTGTTTATTTTGTATGTGAATTGGATGTTATTTTTAGTGCAAAAATATTGGTACTTTGTTGATGATTTCATCTTTTTCATTGGGTTTGTGTGAAATTTGATTGGTTTTATGAAGTGGGTTGTGGTTAATTTGTTTGTGAAGTTGGATGTTATGTTTAGTGCAAATTTTTTAATACTTTGTTCATAATTACATCTTTGATTGATTTTATGAAGTGGGTTGTGGTAAGTTTGATGTGGGATGTGTTGAATTTGTTTGTGAAGTTGGATATTGAATGTTATGTTTGGTTCAAAGTTTTGATTTTTATGTTGATTATTTTATCTTATTTATTTGGATTTGTGTGAAATTTGATTGGTTTATGAAATGGGTTGTGCTTAGTTTGATGTGGGTGCTTTTCATTATGTTTTTGAAGTTAGATGTTATGTATGGTGTAATTTTTTGATTTGTTGGATTTTATGAGTTTGGTGGTGCTTATCTGATGTGGGGATTAAGTTTGTTTGAGAAATTAGTCGTTTTGAGCTTTGCAATTTGTTGGGTTCATGAATTGGGGTTGTGCCTAAATTGATAGAGGTGCTTTAATTTTGGTGAGAATTGGAGTTTCAGATGCTATGTTGGTGCAAGTTTTGCTCTCTTATTCATATTTGCAGGTAATGAATTGGGTTGTGCTTAATTTGATTTGGGTTCTTTGATTTTGTTTGTGATACTGGAAAATGTATGCTATGTTGGTGCAAGTTTTGAGCTTGGG
Source organism: Corrigiola litoralis (assembly GCA_901111285.1). Classification (NCBI taxonomy): domain Eukaryota; kingdom Viridiplantae; phylum Streptophyta; class Magnoliopsida; order Caryophyllales; family Caryophyllaceae; genus Corrigiola; species Corrigiola litoralis. Next base: position 39,751 of record CAAKMY010114733.1, on the reverse strand, counting down.
TTGATTTGTGGTCTTTTGAGATTGTATTGTGCATAACTTAATGTGGATAATTTTGTGGTATAAATTGGGTTGTGCTTAATGTTGATAAGGGGGGCTAAATTTGTTTGTAAAATTGGAGTTCAGATGTTAAGTTGGTGCAACTTGCAAGTTTCAAGCTTTTGTTTACTTTGCGGTTTTTGTGAATTGGATTGTCCTTAATTCGACGTGGTTGCGTGGAATGTGTTAAGCTGGTGCAAGTTCAGATGTTAGGTTAGTACAAGTGTTGTGCATCGGTTGGTTTTATGAATTAGTTGTGCTCAATCTACTAAAGGTATCTTAAGTTGCTTGTGAAGTTGGAATTTCAGATGTTAAGTTGGTGCAAGTTATAAGCTTTAGTTGATCCGTGGGATCCCTGATTTGGATAGTGCTAAATATTACCAGGTGCCTTAATTGTTGGTAACTAAAATTTTGGTTTGAGTGCTAGGAATTTTTTCTCTTTGGCTGACTTTCTGCCTGTCGAAGTGGTGTCAGCTTTGATTGGTTTGTTGTATGTAGATTTAGAGTTTCAGTTGTTAAGTTGGTGGAAGTTCCGGTGAATTTGGATTGAAATTGAGTCTGGCTTAATTAAATATTGTTCTTACAAGATTATGCATACGATTCTCCCATTATGACCAATGAGGTACTTTTGAAAAGTGATTTTGCAATTGGAGAAAAGTTATCTCTCTTTGTTGAAAGATAGTCTCCGACTCTTCCCTCCCTTCCCAATGTATTGAATGTTGAATTGTTGTCTCGTCGAGATTCTAGTCAATGATAATTTGGTGCTACAGACTGTTGCCAAATACAATGCTTTCGCATGATGCAGGAGTCTCTTATCCTGTACTTTTTCAATATATGCCCCAATGAGTTTAAAGAACCTGTCTGAGATTTTCATTAACATCCTGAGGTCTTGACTCTTGATGGAAAAGGAAGTGACCCATTTCGTGGTTTAAGATACTTTGATTGAAGTGTTCTTTTAGTCTCCTATCTGGTATCTTTCAGCTGCAAAGTTGTTTTGCTTAGGATAGAGAACAGTTTAAATTGTTATTTTAGCTGATTTCTGAAGTTAAATCTGCCCTTCTGAATGGAAAGTTTAAATCTTTTGTGCAGTCTATATGATCAGGTTTTTAAGCCGAGCAAGTTACCTGTAAATGCTGATTTCCATTTGTTCAAGGGTGGAGTTGAACCAAAATGGGAAGATCCTGAGTGTGCAAATGGAGGCAAGTGGACTGTTTCTTCCAGCGGGAAGACTCAGCTTGACAGAATGTGGCTTGAAACTGTAATATTTATAATCTGTAGCTTTCTTATCTTTCTTTCCATGGCACTTATGTTTTTCACTTACTGCTAGTATTTTTGAGCATGTGTCGTTGTGCCGAGTCAGCTTTTAAGTCTGTCTTTTGTTGAACAGTTGATGGCTTTAATTGGAGAACAGTTTGATGAAGCTGATGAGATCTGTGGTGTGGTAGCTAGTGTGCGCCCGAGGGGGGACAAACTTTCTCTGTGGACTAGGAGTGCTGCCAACGAGGCTGTTCAGGTTATCAGTAATTCCTTTCATTTTCCGTACATAACTTTTTGTGCACAGCATATGTTGCATACGTCATAGGTTTATACCTAAATGAAGAAAAATTCTTGTATCTTGGTATTTTTTCATTGCCACCTCTTGAACTCTATTATGCATGTTGTTGGGTTTAAATTTCGGAGTATCAGGCTACAAGTAAATACTTGTGCTGGTGGATGTTTTTTGGTGCCACCAGTAGGGGACTCTGGTGTAGTAAAAGGTGTAAATGTGTCTATTCAGTTGATCTCTGTCTGCAGCACGTGCATCAAAGGGGTGGCTTTATGTTTCTGTTTGTACTAATAGCAGTAGCCTTGATAGTGATTTTTTTTTTAGATAAGGAACGCTATATCAGTAATTACCTGAATAGATACATCAGATATTTCTTACCTATCCAAAATCTAAAAATTATAGAGAAACACCAGAGTGAAGTCCTATTAGGTCTTGTGACTGGGAGCTCTAGTCCAATAAGTCTTGTTAATTCTCTTCAACCAAACCCACACGTTCGCTGCACAGAACTTCCGCTGAGCAGTTGAACTTCTGCCTAATGTCTAGAGTTACAGGATAGACTCGTGGAGAGGTGGACATGTTTTGCATGTAAATGTTCAAGAACTGAGGATTTGTCCTAAAACTTTTGAGTTCCAGTCTGTTAGTAGTTTGGAGAGGCCGATACTTACAAACCCAGACTATTTGGTTCAAACTCCCAAAAGGATGCTAACTCCTTCATCTGGGTAGCAAATTAAAATTTAACCTGTTTCTCAAACACTGTATCTGCCTTTTGATGATCAGTCCCTTCTAGAGTCATCCTGTCACGTTTGAACAAATAATGCGTCTTTTAGTCATTGTGACCCGTTTTAGAAACGAGTCCTTGAGGGTTGAACCTCATTTCCCTAAGGCTCTTTTTTGTCTTTGGTGAGTCAGTTTTGCTCCATTTAGGGGTACTGCCAATTCCCAAATCGATGCATCCAGAGAATAAACTAGTTAACATCACAACATATTGCAATTAGCCACACACAAATATCTTTACTTTGTTCCCACTCTCTTTCCCTTACCACGGCTTCTTTAGAATTCATTTTATTTTTTCTTATCACTTTAATCATATTCACTTGGTCCCACTAAACCTTCTGGTTGTACTGTTGTTGTTCAAATAATTTCCCTGTGCATGAATAGTTATGGTTGTATTTTGTTTTTGACATTTTATATATAAATGAACCAGATGGGCATTGGAAGGAAGTGGAAAGAGATCATAGATGTTAACGACAAAATCAATTTCAGTTTCCATGTGAGTATATGTTTGCACTCTCTCTTGCTCTCTCACATTTAACCTTATGCCAGCTGATCTCATAATCTGTTCAAACATGACAGAATGACTCCAGAAGGGAAAGATCATCAAACGGCAGATATAGTGTTTGAGAAACTGGTGTTCTCTCAAGTTATCTCTTCTCCCCGAGCAGAGTGTAGACGACAAGAATTTTTGTTCTATTACGATAGTATATTTGTAGTTTCACTTCTGGCTGCTTGGTTTAAATATCTACTTCATCGCGATTTTCATCCCTGTTTACATTACTATTGGCGTTTTCTTGATGAGCTTACATTGTGACTCTTTGAGCCTCGAATGGAAATGAGTGTGGAACTTAATTTTCAGCCTTTTTCCAACGTTACCTTTGTTTTCGAATTTATGAGCTGCTGCGCATTAACTTGTTGAAGAATGTGTATATACAACTCCCGTTATCCTATTGGCAATTTTGTTCAACTGACTTGTCTTTGCTAATTTTTGTTAAACCTTCGTTCAAATGGAGCACGAGTAGGGAGATTTCCATTTTACCAGTTGCTTTAGGGGCAATTTACCTCACAAGCACCTTAGCTAGTTGCATAGGGACTTATGCATGATTTTGCTGTAGGCTATGTCTGAGGTGAATGATTGTAGACGCTGTAATAGCTTGGTGATTTAGGTAAATTTAGGCTTCTGAGTCGCTTAGCTGACGGTTGTCTTCCGTTCCAGCAATGACTGCGCTTTAAGCATACGTTCACAGCAAACACGCAATGGGTTAAAGATCAGTATGCAAGTGTATCATACTGTTCAGTCAAGTTGCATATGGTTCACCCCATTTAGAAAACATAAATTATTAAAAGAGATTGTTTACTTCTAACTCAAATTAGATATAGTCACAATTTGAGTTAAAATGGTTATTTTTTCTATACGGTAACAAAAGTGACCACTTTGAAATAAAAAAAGATAACGTCAACATGTGTCCGTATAAGACTTTTTTTAAAAATTGGTTTTGGTAGGAGCAAGATTTCAGAGGGTTGGAGCAAAATAAGACGGGATAGGTCATATGTGGTAGAAATTGTTGTTTGACAAAAATCTAATTTTGTGGCTGAGGTTAGTACGTTGGTATGAGGCTATCATTCTTCGTTTTGGCTTTGCAGTTCCTTGAGAGATCCGAAGGCACTACTAGATTTGCCACCTATCTGTAGAGATTTTAATTCTTAATTCCCTCACCCTAGGAAGGATTTCACTCTTCACCAGACATGAATCACTTTCTGAAGAATGGTGCATTCCAACCTCTCTATACAAATAATGGACAAATACACAAACAATGGACAAATATAATAGAAATCTCTACTGTGAAATCTACAAAATGACATCTATATCATGGATATATAAGCTTACATTGTAGATTATATAAGTCTCGACATGCCCAGATGATATATATCTAGCTTTTCCTAAACAAATTTCATCAAACTGTTCACATTTTACAATCATGCAAGGAATCCTAGTCTCTCCCCGTTCTTCTTTGCCAACCGGATCAGCCCTTGTCTTTGTTTAGAATCTGCTCCTATTGACTTGCAGAACTCAGTGATCACCTGTACATAATATATGTCACTTCCCATGGATGATGGATCACATAACCATAATATGCATGAAATGAACGAATTCGTTGTAACAATAGGAGGCCCTAATGATTAGAATAGAACGTGATGTACAAACGCCAATTGCTTCGTGAATATTTAGTGTGAATTTTAGTACTATGTATAAAGCTCAAGTTACCTGTGAATGAAGAGCGATGGCTTTCCCTCTAAGTTGGTTAAAACGCTTCTTCCCAACGATGTCTCTAGTAATAACCACAATGGGAGCAAATATCCCTTTCCCTTCGTTGACGTTCTTCATCATGGGTTGAGCACGGGTTGGCCTGCCAGGGAACCGAGCCTGAGACGGAACCGAGTTCACTAGCATAGCGTAATTCTCACCGGAGGCAAAGGAAGAGCGTACACTGGTTGCTGAGATTGAAGAAGTTGCCATTTGTAGTTTTTAGCTTTTGTTTTGTGAGCTTCTTTTGCTTGTGTTAATATGTGTTGAGTTATAACAAGCTAACTTATGCCTTCGGTTTGGTTTTGTAGTATGAGATGAGGAGGTGTTTAGGTGTGAAATTGAGAACCTTTGGTTTGGTTGTAAGGGAAATTGAGAGCCACATAAACTAGGTGGCTCTGAAATTTTGTGTTGGTTTTTCTTGAACAAGGCTTTTATGGTCCCCATATTGTTTGGAGGAAATCTGAATCTAGTCTCCTAATGGCTCTATCCATCAACTGGGACCTACCTAAGGCTTTCTTCTTCATTTTTGTGCCGTCCATTTTTTGTGGAATATTCCATCAATTAATATTTAGTCATCAACAAGAGAAGGAATAGAGGTTGAAAGAAACTAAGGCTTTTTCCAAGTATAAGATTATGACCCAAGTAATCTAATGTTACACATGGCCATTTTGATGTAGTTTTCCTTTGTGTGCACCTCAGATGTTGTTGTATGTGGCTGCTTTAAGGTCATGTAGTTCAGATGGAACTTATAGTTTGATTTGTTTGATTTTAGCCGTCCACATGTTGATTTAATGGAAAGTTCTCTTTTTCCTAGATTTTTCACGCTGAGCTTCTTGATGACTAGTTGTTTTCTTACAATGTAATCATTTTCTTGTCATGTTTTGATTATTATTGCAAGAACAATTATTTAAGCAGTTAGAATGTTATTTATTATATCACAAACAGGATGACATAGTGAAAAAATCTTGTTAATATATTGTACACTAGATCATTTGGTTTCTAAATATTACAAAAAAGCTTAAGATTCAATTTGTTAGTATATAAGAAATGAGCATCCAAAAACTATTTTTAGACTCAGACTTTGTTAATGATTCATATCAATCGACTCCAAATTATTTCGAGACTCAAACATTATTATTGTTAAAGAATTCCTTTCCAAATCGTCACACATACAGACGAGCTCCTAACCATTTCGCTTTAGTGAAACACAAATTATTTAAAAAGACGATCTCATACGAAACATATTATGCCAATCCATTCCACGCCCTTGGAAGTCAATGATCAACCAAACCATCATCCCCTAACAATCGCAACAACAATCATCACATGATCAACTAATATCTAATGTCTCATCCATGGTCAAACATAAATATTTCTGTTTCTGATATGATATCTGAAACTAACCAACAAAAAAACATTCTCTGACAAACAGAAAACCAAACATAGAAAAACACAAGTACATTACACTTTCTGCAACAAACAAACAATCATAACAAATGGGATCACTTGGAACTCACTTTTCAACATTTATGTTCCTTTACCCAATTGGGTTACATCGCTTATATTGTTCAGCTTCTTTATATCTCAAAGATCCTTCACTTTACCACTCACAACCATGGTTCTTTAAGGACCCAAAATGGAAAAACTTAGACTTTTATGCTCTTTTGATCATTCTACCAATTGCATCATTTACAGAATTTATACTTTTTCTCTCAGTTTCTGATCACCCTGCTTACAAATATACCTTCCTACAATATGGGACATTCATTTTACTTATTTGGGCACTCTTGGTTGTGATCATTTTGAGGGAAAGTTGTGATCTTTCGGGATTTCATGATAGTTTTGTGTTTGTGTTAGGTGGTGTTTGTTTTCTTGTTGAGTATTTCATCAATGGAAATGGTTTTAGTGGAGTTAGTAGCAATGTGTATGGTTTGGTTGGTCATTTGAGCCTTGTTTGTGCCTTTTCTTGCTTGTATTTGTCGATCAAGCCTACTGCCTTTTTGGCCGATTTTTGCTTGTCTGGTGGGCTTATGTTGAAGGGTACTTGGGTCTTGCAAGCTGGGGTTAACTTGTATACTCAGACATTTGGATTGAAGGGTTGTGGTGTGGTGTCTTTGTTGGCTGATAAAGATGATGTTGATGTGAAGTGTGAGCTTGATGAGGATGGCTTGAGGGGTATTGCGTTGATGAATTTGTTGTTTGTGTGGCATGTTATTGTGGTTTTTATCACTTGTTTCGGGTTGTTTGTGATGTTGTCTGTTAAGGAGAATTTGAGATGTGGTGGAGGCAGTAGACCTTTATTGGCAAGAATTGAGTCTCACAATACGCTACTGCAGCCGCTTCCTGAGCTCGAGATGTAATAAAGATTCCGGTTATTGTTATCTGTGTTGGTAGAAAGCAATGCTGTAGATAGGATATCACACACTGAGTTGATTCTTTGGAGGTAGGTAGCTTGTGTTCTTGAGGAGCTTCTTTTTAGCAGAGAAATCAGAGTACTGTCTATAGGCTTTTCTTCTTCTGATTTTTATTGTAATGTACTTACTATTACCATGTGTATCTACCATTATCACTTTACCAGTGTTAATTTGAGTAATGTTTTTTGACACACAATGTTTTATTAAGTAGTAGTTACTTGGAGGCTTGTAGCTGCCAATGTATTTCATTCAATAGCTTATTCTGTATTTGAGACTTTTGAATATGGTGTCAGTATCCTCAAGGTCTATTAGTTTTAGTATGGTGTAAAATTAAGTCCATAGCTCTGCTGGTTGATGTGTCCAGTCTTGGAACTCTTCTGACAGAGGCTACTGGAGCATGATATCTTTGTTTCATGAACGGTGTGAACCTATTAATCCGCAGAATACTTTGTCTCGTCTGTAGAATTTAGGTGGTAATATGCTGATCCTGTTTTAGCAGCAAGACTGAGGCTATGTCTATACTCAAGAGTTCTGCAGGCAATAGATTATTCTTGTTTTGCAAAACCAATTGATGTGCTTGTTTAGAGTCAGAGCATGAGATGCACCATCCCTCACAGGTTCTCTGGCAAAGTTGTCAGTTTCCTGGAAATGCCATAATGAGAAATTGCAGATGTGGATTATCTTATTAAGGTTCAGAAGGCAGAGCACTAGTCGAAACTGGGTTGTACCGGTCAGTCAGAATTACTCTTTGCTTTGTGCAAGTTGTGGAAAATGGAGATAACTTCTTATATATTTTTCCTGATGAAAGTCAAAATTCTGATTGTACCAGTTGTAACTTGTAAGTATGTTATGAGAACTATAAAATCTGTTTTTTTTTTGTCAGAATAAAATCTGTTATTATCAGTAAATGAAACCTTGAACTCTGCCAGTTGGATCTTCCAGTTGTAAGTATGTTCTGATTGTACCAGAGGCTGTTCAATCTGCCAGTTGGAAAACAGTCCACCTATGAGCTACAAACAGCTGCTGGGTTATCCCTTGTATCTTCCTCAATATTCATTGATAATTAGAAATTACTTTTACTGATCATAAAATTGGACTATTCTAATCTTGTATATCCTTTTGTAGGATGAGATTTCGGGGTAGAAAACCACTGCCGGCGTATGTGGCCAAAACCACTGGTCTTTATTCCGTGATGGATTCTCTTGATCCTCCTGTTCAATTCAATGAATCCATGAACTCTGATCCGGTATCTGATTCTCTTGATCTTCCTGTTCAAGTCACCATATCGTTTTCTGAGTTTTGTGAATTTTGTCAATCTGACAGGGTTCAGCTTCCAGCCACATCCTGCATTGCATAGTTTTAGTTCTTGTGAGTACAATGTAGTCCTTTTACAGGTTGTCTGTTTCTTTTTCAATAGAGATTTAAGTGTTTGTTTGAAATCTCTTTGTGTGAAGTAAATTGGCAACTCTATTACTCGGATCCTCCATTTATGGTCTCGTTCCTGTTCAGACACCCTACTATATACCCTTGAAAAAAACCAAAAATCTAAAAGTGCTTTCTAAATCCATCTTGGGTACTTCTAACACGTACAACACTTATGAAGTATCCGAGTGATATAGATAGCAAAGGCAGAGTTAACTAAGCATTTTATATCACCTTTTTTTTCATTTTATTATTAATATGACTATATGACAATCTCAGCATTTTACCTTGATGTTCCTGATCATGTTGGTCTTCATCAAGGTCTGGTTGGTGGAGGATCTGCAATCAAGGGGAATAGATTGCTTATTTTGTTGGGTAGTAACCACATACTGTATGATCTATTTTCCTTCACGGTTGTGCTTAGCATCTGAAGAACTTAAAGTTTGTCTAAGATGCATGGATGAACAAGCTAATGAGGTGCCGAGAGAAGTATTTAGTGAATTCTATAGGAATTTGTTCTTACCTTGACCAAAATTTCCAACTTCCTCCTCATTTTCCTCTGGATAAATCCTTTTGTGCACTACACAAAATTATTACATTGGAACAACCATATACAATTGCCGCTGCCTTAAGTACTAGGAACCGCTAGAAATTTTACCTTTATATGAGTTTTCACATAGGTGTAGAAGTTAAGTAGATTCCATACAGTTTTATCCAGTCTCTTATCATCAACATGGCGCGACAAGATGTCTGCACATCAACAATTGGTGTCAACGTTATCTCACGCCCCAGTTGGTGGTTGAGCGAGGGAGGCTAGAGCAGTATTATACGTATTCTGCCGCATCCAATGACATTATACAGAGAATATCAGGCTCTCAACATTTTGTGCTATATAATACTGTGGTTTTCTGCATAATATTGCAACTCTTCTTTTAATCTTTCTTCTGGTGACCTTCCAACACGAACCCTTTGGTTTTGGTTCCCCCATTTGTTAGAGTATAGAGCGTGAGTACCTTGACTGTAAGCCTAAACGGTACAGCATTCCACTTGAGATATCTTACCTTTTATAAAATGTCATCCTTTTTAAAAAAAATTCATTTAACATTATATTCTAGTTTTTGTTTAAGCTTTCTTTGCTTTTTCCTCTTTCTAGAAATTTGAAGGGGATGGAGTGGCTAATTTTTGGATAAAAATGTATCAGAACAATACCAAATGAGACAAATCCTCCATTTGTGCTCAAGTCTTCTATAGTCTCTCCTCTCAACTCTGGAGGAGGAATGGGTGACCATGTACATGCAGGTGCTTTAGCCCATGTTTCAGAACTTCCAACCTCCATAAGCTCCTAATATGGAAGTTTCTCTTTGAGTGAAATAAAATTAATTGTAAGATAAGATGCCAAAAGTGGATGGGTTTGAGTGACGAACCTGGCAGAATGATGTTGCAATGACCACATCGGAGTTTTCTTTGAATCTCATTGGGAACACAACGATAATCTTGTGTGTCTGTCAAGCATGTAAATCTGGTTGGTTATAGTATTTACTCCGTAAAGTAGAACCCTTAAGCTTACCTAAGTAATCTGGAATGCTGCGTGTCATGAACGCATACCCGCTACTATGATGGTGTTATTAACTTAAATGGAGAGGGGAGCGGATGTAGTGTTACTGAATCAAAATGTACATCCATCTAAATATGCTTTAGATACCTGTCTGATGACAAAGAAAGGCTCTTTCGGGCGATACATTAGCTTAATTGGTTTGTATGTGCCTTCAGAGGCATCCTTTAAACTGGAATTGCAGAGCATTTGTTTCAGTTGAGAGCTTAATATCACAGATTCTATTGCAGCAATCTCCTTGATTACCTTCGCTCCATCTGTAAAAGGAACATAGGACAACAATATCTGTATTTGAGTTTTGAATCTGGAAATATTTTTTACAGAAGGTAAATGATCACTGAATAGAAAGGGAAGCTTTAATGTATTTGATAGTTTTCTACTTGTCTTTTCCTCTAGTTGGTTAAGCGACTGGTTAGGTTTTAAGGATTTGGGATGACTACCTATGGTTTGGCATTCCATGCATCAAACAAAAGGAAGAGTCATCTCTTATTTGTATTCAGTATGCATTTCCACACTATCCCTTTCTTATGTTTTCCTTGTATAAGTTTTTTTCGTTTTACTAGACATGTGGAACACATCTTAAGGGGTCATGCGAAAATGAGGGAATCAACTGTTAAAGAGGCTCTCCAGTCTCCACCCAAGTGGGAACGGTTAGCTTTGTATGGGAATATACAGGGGATATAACCTAAGAGCATGTTTGTAAAATCTGTGCCTGATGTCAGATTGAGTAAGGTGCATCTCTAGGAGAGTGTCTCGTGCTGATCTTCGTACTGTATGAAAGGGTGATAGAAACGAGAGACTTGTAGTTTGTGTTTGGAATAGTAGTTACATTTGGATGTCCGGATATCTATAAACTAAACCATCCTCTAGGGTAGTCTCTTTGTTCAGTCAACAAAGTTGGGAGTTTTCTGAAACTTTCAGCTGATAACTGAAATGCTGATCCCAGTTTTTGGGTTTTTGAGGATGGAGAAGGATGTGAAGAGAATAAGTGGGAAGCGCGCATTTGGTGACATTTTTCTGGCATTGATGTCAAAATCTCGTTTCACATATTCTTTATTTATAGGCAACCAACTTACAATGTTATTTAGACACACTTGTCTTGATAGAAATCATGTAGAGCATTCTTGTAAATTGTTTACTGATAGTTCAGAATAGCTAACCTTTGCCTTGCGGTATATGAGCTATCTTCAGTTGTAATGTCAGTTGGTATCCCTGTCTAGGTCGATCAAGTATGGCTACCACACTAGGGCATATATCCTTCACCTTTTGTATGGTATAAGAACACAGTCCAGGTGACACCAAAGTCCCTGGGCAGAGTATTGGGGTCGAGATTGACAAGTATATATTAAGTGGATCTGAAGCAGATGACTGAGAAGCACAATAAGGGATAAATGAGTGAAATTTCATCGGAGTTGGATTACTCTTGATAGAAGTTAACAAACTAGGAAGCTTTGACATGAAAGTTCTTGTGTGCTTGATCATCAGAAGGCGTTACTGATAGAGTCCACTTCCTTGTAATTTTTTTTTTATGTTTAAGCTGTTATGAAGGGAATTTATTAAAAACCTAGGAACTTATTTATAGTGTAAGTCACCGGGTTTTATGACTTTACCTCAACATGGTATTCAACAGACCCAAATTCATACAAATGATGGTCAATCTCTGTTGGATTTTGAGCTCTGTCATGAAAAAAGTGAGATCAGCTACAATTTTATGTTATTCAATAAACACTTGCGCAGATATATGAAAATGATAATGGCATATGAACTTTTTTTCTTGCCAAATATGGTTCTCCTGGACAGGAACATAAATTGGTGAATTGCAACACTTACGAGCTGCTTCTTTTCGTCGTTTTTTAATTCTTTTGGTGCTGGGTAAGAGAGGGAAAAAACATAACTGTATAGTAGAAAAGCTTCCTATATTCCCGATTAAGTTTATTGATCTGTTCTCTGGAAACAGATAATACATTCAAGTTTGGACTTGTGTGGCGAAGGGCAGTCATGTTCAGTACGACAGTGACTGGTGTCGAAATGTCTGAAGTCCACATCTGAATCAAGATTGTAATCTATGGTGCCCCTCATAATGTTAGTCCAAGTGCCTTATCAATTTGTTTATTAGAGTATCTAGTGTTTTGCTTTGAACTTTGCTCCAATTCAATGTTGAAGGTCATCTTACTTGTGGATTTTCATTCTGGCCTGAACTACCTATGTTTCCCGAAAAAAACCTGGATACAGTATGACAATTGACACTTAAAGACTAAATCTTCTGAACAAGTTATTAGATCCATATACTCCCAGCTGTTATTCCAGAGTTCCAAGTAATATATGGTTGGTGCTTGTAGGGTTGTGAGCTGGTTCTAGCTTCTTTCTTATATTGAGTTTGGCTGATGAACTTATTTATAAGAGGTAACTTGCTGACTCGCTCTCCCTAAATCCAGTATCTAGCAAAATGGAAGTTGTGACATTTGTGATAGTGTGATGCAGGTACTGTGCCCAAGAGATAGGAGTAATATCTAGATTTCAGTACTTTGGAAAAGATCTTCCATGATTCTGAAAACATCATATGCACTGTTAGTGGATATCTTTTCATTTCATGGTTAGGCCCCCAGAGAGGAACATCTGCATTATACCCACTATTTGCCGGGGCACTCTTTTTCGTTTGCTCCTACTCATATCTACTTCGGAAGCACAATTTGTTGTCTGCCAAAAAACTAAAGCATTATAGTCAATGTATCTATCTCTCTGGTGTTGGTTGCTTATTGTTATGTAGATAAAATGCACGAGTTTCTATTTGCTGGATGGTGTCTTTTGGCAAATATGAAGCGTCAAGCATGTATTTCCTACAACGACGGCACATATTCAAGGTTTCTATTTCATCATTCTCCTGTGTGTGGTCGTGTGGACCCTCATTTTGGTCACAAACAAAGATTTTACTGATATGCCTTCATTTTGTTGCCATTTTGTTTACATATATATGATTACATTCACTGGGGACCTGTTATACCCTACTAACAAAAGAGCGTCCAAAGCCATTTAGTTTTGCCATTTGTTGAAAAGTAGTCTACTAATATCTTTTAACATAATACAGTAAGCATCGTAGTTCATACACCTAGCATAGTAGCATTATAATGTGCTAGTTATGAAAGAATAAACTGATGGCTCTTTGAGTTTGAAACACGCATGCATGCATGTCATTAGTTCCTTAGTATGCGAGCTGTGTTAACCAGTGGAGAAAGTAGAGCAGTTACAGCATTCTGCATGCACAAAAAACCTCATTCTCTAGACTTAGATTTATATCTTACCTGCAAACCTGAAGTAGAATACTTTGCAATGCAGGTGATGAACGTTCGAAGCAGCTCCGCTTTGCTCTTCTGTCTCTGTCGCCATCCCACCCGAAGCAAGACATGTTTACTCAAACTGGTGTCTATGCTTTATGCAAGATAAGGGGTGGAGTTATAAATCAGACTGACACTTCAACTAATTGTAGAAGTGGCTGCTTTGAGTATGTCCTAAGCAGTAATTATGCTGGCAGACTTCTGAAGCAAACTAACCTTGATGACTAGTACACTAGTAAGTAGTACAGGAGAATTCGTAGAAATCACGATTTCAAGTTTTGTCAGTGTCAGAATAGTTGATGTGCAATGATTCTAACTCTAGAATCCCAACACCATTCACCAAACATGATGGCTAGCAGGCTAGGTGAAAATGACGACATTTGCGTCACCCTAGCTTCAGGCCCCTGGGTACACAATTCAGGTTGGCCAAACCAAAGACAATTGGACAACTTTATATACGAACAGCATTACAGCAAGTTATCAAACTGTATACAACGTTGGCTTTATTAGTTTTTTTCTTCTCACGAGGCAAATGACGTCTAACCTCGGTTAGACGGTTAGTAAGGTTCTTGAAAGATATGCTACGAACATGGAACCCCCAACCTTATGATTGGGGTAAGATAACTCCAATTTTACCATTATATAAAACAAATTTACCTTCTTCCATATACCAAATACCTAACGTCTCTCAAATATAAAATATAAAAACAGGCTTTATAATTTAACCAGAATTTGAATCTTTGTTCATTAGAAGGGAACATAAAGCTCCAACTAATTGAGGTGTCGTTAAGGAAAAAGAAAAATTCATAAACAATTACATACTACAACAACAATAAACATGAAGTCGTCAACATGTCACACATTTACACTTGTCGATCTCCTAGATGAGAAATAACGTTAAAATTTTCTTTTTAAAAAGTGCATAATCACATCCTTCATCTATACTAATATTTCCATTATCGAATCAATATTGTAAATATTATCATACCGTGTAAAAAAACAGAAACGACGAAGATAAGGGTGTCGATCTATAGTGTATGAAAAAAATAAGATATTTCTAAACTTTTTATTAAATGTAAAAGCTCAAATTTTTATTCTTCCAAATTCATTTAACTTTTTTCCCCTTATTTCCAACTAATAATTACTGTATTCGTTACTACTTACTAGTACTTCAGTTTCTGACATTCTGTCAGTTGAGTTCAAAGTCATACAAAACAGGTTGTTTCATGCAGTTAGAATTATTGTTATTTTATTTTGGTAAAAAGAATTATTGTTATTTAATAACTCTAAAAACAGCCTTTTTATGAACTAAACTAAACTAAACTAAACTAAAACATACTTCCAGGTCACTTTCTTTGTCTGTCCTTTTATGTAGACTAACAGTTCTTTAGATCTTCACTTTACTTTTATAGACTTTTATTTCAGTTATATTATTGCCCCATGTTTTTGTGTCCCTTTCCTCAAGGGCCAAATTTATATCATCTGGGTTGTTAATATTTCACAAAATTCAGCCCTCATAACCCATAATTCAATGATTTATTGAACTAAAGGGTTTTGGGTTTTCTTTATTTTTTGTTTGTTATCAAACAAGTTGACATCTTGAGAGTGATTTAGTGGGGTTTATTGGAGAATTTGATCTGGGATTTGTTTTAGGAAGTTATTTGTAAATGGGTTGTTCTTGGCACATGGAATTCTTGACATTTTTGGTGAAATTTGAGATACTTTGTGTGGTTTGTTGAGGATTTGATCTGGGGTTGTTGTAAAGATTTGAGCTTTATAATGGATATTAATGGTAATGAGGCAAAAACTAGGCCTCTTATTAGTAGTATGAAGCCTCAAAAGGAAAGAATAGAAGAAAGGGTTTTTAGTGATGATGATGAATCAGAGAGATTGTTGCCTTCTAGGAATGGTGGTGTTTCTAAAGGACCTCCTAAAATAAGGAGGAAAGTTCAGTGGAATGATACTAATGGTGGGAATAAGCTTGCAGAAATACTGGAATTTCAGCCTAGGTAATTGTGTTTTTTATAATCTCTTTACCTTTGTTGTAGTTTTGTGATCATATATCTTTTCATATGTTTTACCTTGTGAGTGGAAGTGTAGGATTTGTGTTGCAGTTTCTGAAACTAATTAGATTGACACTCTTTGCTACTTTATGGTTTGATTATTAACTGGTAAAGCATGGACTAGTAATAGTTATTACCGAGGAAGGCTGTGGTACACCCGAACTCCTTATCTCGCTTGTGCGAGAGCCTCTTTAAAGGCGTTGAGTTAAAAAAAAAAAAGAAATAGCAGGGCGGAGGGCGGGGGAAGAAAAACTAGGAGTGAGCCGCATTCAAGGGGGTTGTCAAAATGTATTATGTGTGATGTGTCTGTAATGCTTGGACTAGTGTGGTATTTTAGAATGAATGTAGAGGACAGTTTAGAAACATTTAAGCCTCATTATGTTTGCAATAGATATTTTATGGCCTTTATAAAATTTCTTTGGACGTTCTTTCATGAATTCTGCACATTGTATTTGTAGCGAGCTCCATCTGATGGGTAAAGACTTGGCTTTTGATTTCTGTTGCTTTATAATCGAAACCATAATTTTGCCACACCAGTGACTCTTTAAGTCTTAGGTAAGATCATTGAATTTTTTACTAAATACAGAAGTTTGTTGGCTCATGCTGAATTGAGTTGAACTTGGAATTTAAATAATAAGAGTTGGAATATTATTGAGGATTATTCCTATATGAGAAGTTAGATTGTACTTAGCATTAATTGTGAGTACAAGTGAACTCCTTTGCATTATAAAAAGTTGGCTAGATGCTTGGGATATGTTCTTTGTCGTGGCTTTTTATTATATCTGATCGTAAAAACGAGACTTGTTATTTTGGATATAAGTTCAAAATCTTTTGCTTCTGAACTGCTTGTTAGACCTTTGCCTTGGGGGCTATGTTACTTGTGGTTGCTATGTTTTGCCACCAACTGCTAGTCTTGGGATGGAATTTAAGTTATAGATGACTAGTTGGGGGCTTTTGTCAGGAGCAAAGAGAAGAATTGTTACCAGCTTATTAGTTTTCAATATGCTTTACGTTCCCCGCAAATCAGTCATGAGAATATGAGGGAAGGGTTATGGTTGCGTAGAAATATAATGACTACTATTAGTTGAATAGAGCACACATGTGGATGCAACAGTAAATTGTGAAATATAGAAATGAGGTACTAATTGTGGTGGCAAACTGGTACAAATGATCTGTACTTTAACAATGTGGTCATTTGCTTCACTGTTGGTAATTGCAATATCCCATATCCTGTGACTTTTGTTTGGTAGAACAAAAGACTTTTTCGTCCCGCAGAAGTTAGGGCTCTTAGGAGACTTAAGATAGCTTCTAGAACTAGTAACTGTCTACGGACACGTTATTATACCTATGCTCATGGTTGTAGAACCTTCCTTGCTGCTGTTGGAGGCTAGGATGTATGCGATCTCGAGCTTTAGCCTAGATGTTGCCTTAGGGTTAGGAAGGAGTGTTTGTGTGAGTTTTCTAAAAAAATATTAAATCCAACCCACCAAAACCCTTTTTGACTGTCTATGGGGTAAGGTAATGATGTTTCTGTTGCAGTTGAGAAATATTTCAAACTATACAAGGTAGATTCCCTTCAATACAAGGTAGATTTTTTTGGAAGTGGACTTACTAATTTGTTGTCATCATAGGTTTTAGTAAGGAAAGTTTGATTAATTGATGAAAGGTCATACACCGTCTACCGTAGATGATAAAATCAACTACAAGTGTAACAAAATCAAGAAATACTATTGCCTAATATATCAAGATCACTAATATAGTAATTCTTGGCACCCTCTATCACATCTCTGCTTCATTCAACCTTCTTATAAGGGGGTTAAATATCTGATGCAGTTTTAGAGAAGATGAAATAAATAAAACCTGGTAGATCGTACAAAATGATGAACAAATCAATTAATACAGTCTCTGATTTGAAATCATAGGTCTGAAATTCCATGTAGGGAGATCGAAAATCCGCCAAAAGATGGGAGAAAAGATCCCATGAAGGGAGAGATGTCATAGTTCTTAAGGTGTTGAAATAAGGACACTTTGGGGTTTCCACTGATAATGCATGTACTAGAGCCTTGCACTTCAGTCCTCATTTATCTCTCGTGATTTTGTTGGTGCGGCTGGCCCTCAGGTTGTCTATGCTCATCAAGTATTTCCATATAAGTAGCTCTTGGTACTTTCAAGTATCAAGGTAACACTTAGAAATTAGTACATGCTGTTTGGTTTTGTAGGTGGACCTTAAGGATTAGGCTCTAAGATCTAGTTGTTTCTTATTCGGCAGTGTAACAAAGGAGAGTTTTTGCTCTGTCACGTCTAGGAAAAGAGTTGGGATGCTCCGCACTTAGCTAGGGATCTTAGATAAAGAAAACTTGTATAAAATTGGTTATGAGATAGTGATGAGATGTTTCTACTTCCATGTTTTTCTCACCATCTATTTGGTTATTGTTTTTAGGATTTATTGAAAATTGGTGAAAAGTCATGCATGAGTGAGTGACAATGTAAATGCATTGCCTTTGTTAGCCTATGCAAGACATTTCGTAGCAAAATCGTGTATAAAATCCGTAATCATTCTGTCTTCTGTTGCCTAATTCTTAATAAGCCATTTTTAAATAGATTGGTTATCTTGAATTTTCCTGATTTGTTCCCCCGGTGTTTTAATTTTAAGTGTTGTCTTCTGCCCTAGTTTGCAACTTTAGAAATTATGGCTATATCATTTTATCATAAAGTTTGAAGTTTTAGTTACAAATCTTGCTGATGATTCTGCTACACTCAATTTTTGTGAAGTTCCACCTATTAGTGTTCAGTATTAAGTGTCTATTCACAGTCTATATGTTTTCTATCTAAGCTCTAGTTTATGTGGTAATTGTTCATAGTCAGACCAATTCTTTTGAACCTTGCATCCCAACCTTCTAGTTTAAGTTACACCTGTGCTATGTCAGATGAATTTGGTAGGCAGAAGTATGTTTCATCTGGTTGGTGTGTCTTACAATTATTTTATCTTTGCTTCTTGGCAACCCCTATGATTCTTGATTTAATGAAAAGTGGTACATATTAGCTTTGTAAAGGAGTTTAGACGTGTAAGGGAGTTGGGAGAATGCTTGGGACAAGGTGAGCTGTGAGTGGCAGATCTTTGATCTGTCAAATAACTGGAAAGTTGAGATTGGTATATTACTGCATTTGATGATGATAAGAATAAATGTTAGTAGCTTTCTTTTTCACCTTCTTGAATGAAGGTAATTACGAATTGCACATCATATTCAACCTTATGACAAATTAGATGCACAGCAACACAAGTTTTTTTTTTTTTTTTTTTCTGTTTTTGCAAATACATGTAATGAGCTTCTGTACTATTTTTAAATGTGATCTGGTCCAACTAGCTGAAAGGATATCTTGGTCAACTTTCAATAGTGATCTTGTCTTGTTAATTATCTAGATAATTCCCTTTCTTTCTACTCTTTCCTTTGGGGCCAAGTTCCTGTATTCATCTCTTTTTATCAAATTCGATGTATTTCAGCTTTAGTTGATATTGTAAATCATCACTGTGCATGTCTGTTGGTTAATATTGTGTTGGAACTCCTCTCCATGGTCTCATCTGAGGTTCTTTTGTTGTGCAGTGAGGCGAGTGACAGTGATGATGACGATTCGGATTCTTGTTTCTGTACAATCATGTAGATTATACTTATCATATACCAACAAGACCATCATGTAGATTCATATAGATCTTACACTTATAAATTAGCAGCGTTTTGCTGGATTCCACTGAATTTGCAACTTTCTCACTGGGATTTCTGAGTTATGGGATAGCAGTTTTAATTGACTGGGTTCTGTGTCATGCGGATGGAGATCACTGGAGCATCCATTAAATTTTCTTTTGTGTCGACAGTAGTGTGATCTTGTGAACCTGATGACTGATGTTTGAAAGAGAAGATGATAAACACACGAGACAATGTTATAGTATGTGGTACAGTGAGGCAGATGAAGATTGTTAGAAATTTTGAGTTGTAACAGTGTGTTTCTATAGTATTTTGTTACTGTGCGTGAGGTTGCATGCATCTGATTGTTTCTGAAACGATCTCGAAAATGTACTTCACCTATATGGATTGTGGATTTCTATAATATAATACTAACAGCAGTTTTACGGTTCCCTTGTCTTGTAATCTTGTTCTCCTGAAGTTTTGCCTGTTTGATAATGTGTGAAAGCTTGTCAGTTGTTTATGCATTCTTGCAATCACATCTAGTGTCGGAAAATGGTTATCTGAATTCTATTGGTTCGAGTATGAACTCGTTATCAGACAGTCATAGAATAGAAACCTTGATGTATCTGTCTTATATGGAATCGCTGCACATTCAAAAAAAAAAAAAAAGTTACAGAAATACGAATCCTCATCCACTCCGAATGAACATGTAGTAGTTTCCTCACCCCTACAGGCACTTACTGGGTATCGAACATAGGCTTACTGAGCTTCTCTCTTGTTTTACTCACTTTGGCCAGTTGACAACTTTGTCATTTGAAAAACCAGAAGCAAAAAAGCAATTTGAAAAACAGGAAAACCAGGAACTATTCACACATTTCTCTCTCACCTTTCACTCAGGAATTAATACTTCTTTGCTTTGATAGCCTTCCACTGTGAAAGATTTTCAATGGGTTTCAAAACTGAATTGATTAGAGGTACATAGGATAAGTCAGGAGATTCTTCTGCAAAAGCCTCATCAATGGCATCGTTGTTGTCATTGAAATCACTGATCTCAGAGTCAATGTCTTCATCCTCATCCTTGTCGTCATCATAGTTATCTTCTTCATCATCAAAGAAATTGCTGCATGTATGGCTTGCTGAGAGTAATGCCAGTGTTGATTCAAAAGAATCTGTTTTGCCAAGACTAACTAGGCAGACTGCTGCTGCTGCTTGCTGATCGTTTTCCGCAGTCTGTTCCCAGTTCTTGTCATCCTCATCTTGTAAGCTGCTAGCATCATAGGATGGGAGTGGCTCATAAGTAATTACATGATTTACTTCCAAATTGAACCTCACTTTCTTTTTTATCCTTGCTTTCTTTTCATCCTTTGGCTTTTCTCTGCATTCATAGCAAACACTTCATTATCTTCACATATTATGGCATATTTCCCTCCAACAATTTTAGTGTATATCAGAAGCTGTACAAAATGAGGTATAGGTAGTTTCTATTGGACTTCCTGGGGAAGTTCACCACTAGAAACCATAACATATGTGATGTTTGTAGTTTTTTTAGGGAAAATCAAAGAATTGAGCAACTATAGCCAACCTGAGCACTAAATTTGAGCTGCTGCGCAGTTCCGATACATACACCTCTGCAGGCACATCTGATTTCAGAGTCTGATACCCTTGAATTCTCTGCCAAAACATAAAAATATAAATCAATCAAGGTTCAAACTTTGATTAGTTCCATAGATTTGCAACTGTAAAAGAAAAAGATTATGACTTGGGTTTATCTTAACTTTGCTTTTGCACCCAAATTTTGAAGCTCTTTTAGGCCTCTTTCTCTTCTTTGTGTAACCAAAGCATGCAAATACAGTCCACCCCATTATACTGCTCTATGTGGCCTTGCTCTGTTATAAAAACAGGGGACTCTGCTTCATGAATGTGATGGGTATTAAATGGACACATCAGTACATTACACATGAAAGTAATGATCTTTTAAAGAAGTTTGGCTCCATTGTTGTTTGGTTTTTGAAAATTGGAACGTTGGATTTATTGGATGAATTGATGATTGAAACACTTTATAATTATAAGATTCATTACTCCTCCTTTTCCTTTATACAGCTATGCAGTTTCTTCTGTTTTTGTCTCACTTGCCTTTTCACTTCTTACCTTTATTCTTTTTTTGGTTTTTGATGTGTTTTTTGGCCCCTACAATTGCATAATTTAGGTGATGTAAAAGAGAAGCTTGTACCTATCCAGCATTTGAGGATGTAGATTCAAATATATGCTAGCAATTTGAATGGGCACACTGGTTACCAGTTGTTGCTCTTTAACCTGTTGGTACAAGTGTACAGCATGGTAGGTTATAACAAAGGACTATCATAGAAAAAGTTGCTTTACTGGTTGAAATTTCTCAATCAACCAAATTTTAACCAAGTCATTTATTTGACAATTGTGAGTCATGTTATAGACTTGAGCTTAATGAAGTGTTACTTCCAGAATCTCACTCACCATCCACATGATCACGGAGTACTTTAATCTCTCTCGCCATCCACAATTCCACATGATCACATCTTATCTAGTACTTTAATGAAGTTGCTTGAGCTTCCATCAAGTAATTTGAATGAGCTATTAACCCAAATGTGTGCTCCTATCGCTAGAGTTATTTATATAGTGCATCCAGGGTCAATCTTACTGTGGTGGTCTTATATATAATGATGGATTGTTTTATCCTGAACTTGAAGGTTATGATGTCAACATGATGAAGACACATATGACGATGAATTAAGAAGCAAACATCCTTAAATTTACCTAAACAAGAAATGCTTATCATTGACTCTCCAAAGAAAAACCAAAAACGTCTCCAAAGAATCACAAATTATCTAAGCAATCTTAAATTTTAGCTAGTTTGGATTTTAAGATCATTTGATGACACTAACGTGAATTTCAAGTATCCGAAATAATAAATTACATGAGATGATTTATCTAAGCAATCTTAAGATTTAGTTCAACTTTTCAAATTCATCAATCTTTATTAGTTTTCTACCATCTGTTTTTTTTTTGGTGCAAAAGAGGGACAAGTCCCGAAAGCGAAAAATAACTAGTATGAAATCAAACGGGGTCTCGCAACCCCAACTAAGTCCTCATGTATGATCCTTGCAAGCTCGACAGTAGACTCATTGATGATGATGAACTTGTGCGTTTGCTCAGCTCCTCTATTGACTAGCCAATCTGCCGCAAAATTAGCTTCGCGATAGATTTGGCTTAGTTCCACCTGCCACTCCTCCCTGTGTATCCACTTCCTGCAGTTGTCGATGACATGTTTGTTTGCTCCAAAATTTCCTTCATCTTTGTGTAAATAGCTCACACAACTCTGATTATCGCAATATACTAGCACCTTACGACAGCCCTGGTCCCAAAGTTTTCTACCATCTGTACAGTTTATATCGATTGTTTTAGCCTAAGTTAATAGAAAAGACCGTCTATTTCTATTATAAAAAGAGGCCAACCCCTTACAAGCAAGCTAGCAATCTTAAACTACCTAAAATCCTAATTGAGTATAGAATTGATATGCCCTTATTAGATCAATATGACGTTAGACCATCGCTTCCAAAACTTCTTTTTTTTTGAGTCAGTTTTACCAAACATGAGCCGAACTCCTGCAATATCTTCCACCAAAGAGTAAAAAGATCCCCCTGACATCACGTGCAACCCACGTGCCAAAGCATCACACTAACACACACTCCTCATCACTTACTGCTCTCCACACCCAACAAATATCTCTCAAACAAAAAATCACCCCCCAAACAAATCCCAACCATCCACCCCACCCCCCCAAACAAATCCCAACCCTCCATTCCCCCCTCATCACACCCCAATCCCCTCCCTTCCAAATCCCTCTCCTCCAAACCCTACCTCTCTCTCTCTACTTTCTCTCTCTAAAACCCCCCCATAAATCTCAAATCTTTACCAAAACCCACCCATAATTCCCCATAAAACTGAAAACCCACCTGTAATTCCCCATTTCCGGAGGTGGGTAGGACGCAGAATCTCCCGAAAATGGAGTCAGACCAGGGAAAGCTGTTTGTAGGGGGGATTTCGTGGGAGACAACAGAGGAGAAGTTGAAGGAGTACTTCGGGAACTATGGGGATGTTTTGCAGGCTAATATTATGAGGGATAAGGCCACTGGTAGGCCCAGAGGGTTTGGCTTTGTCATGTTCTCGGATCCTTCTCTTGTTGATCGGGTTCTTCTTGATAAACATACTATTGATGGTAGACCGGTGAGTCAGTTACTTGTCTTTTTTTTTTCTTTTTCGTGGTTTGATTTGGTTGTTTTTGTTGTAAAGATTGTAACTTTATTGGTTTTTTTGTTAGTCTTTTTTTTTTTTGTTAAATGTTTAATTTGGTTGTTTTTGTTGTAAAGATTTCAACTTTATTGGTTTTTTTGTTAGTTTTTTTTTTGTTAAATGTTTAATTTGGTTGTTTTTGTTGTAAACATTGTAGCTTTATTGGTTTTTTTGTTAGTTTTTTTTTTGTTAAATGTTTAATTTGGTTGTTTTTGTTGTAAAGATTGTAGCTTTGTTGATTTTTAGGAGAGATTTATGTTTAGTTTGGTCTATCTGTTGTAAAGATTGGTGCTTTATTGTTTTATTAGGTGTATTATTTAGTTAATGTGTTGAGTTTGTTGTAAAGATTGCAACATTATTGGTTTTTTAGTAGTAATTTTTTTCTTAGTTTATTGTGTTTGTGGTGTTTGTGGTAAAGATTGATACTTTATTGGTTAGTTTGTTGTAGAGATTGGTTAATTATTGGTTAGCTTGTTGTGCTTGTTGTAAAGATTGGTGTTTTCTTTTGAATTTTTAGGAGTATTACTAGTTAATGTGTTGTGTTTGTTGTTGGAAATTTATTGGGTTTTTAGTAGTGATTTTCGGTTTGTTTGTGGTAAAGAGTGGTGCTTTATTGGTTTTTTTGGTAGTATCACTCGGTAATGTGTTGTGTTTGTTATGAAGATTGCAACTTTGTTGGTTTTTAGTGGTAATTTAAGGTAATTTGTTGTGTTTTTTGTGAAGATTGGTATACATCTAGTCTTTTAGTAGTATTTCTAGTTAATGTGCTGTGTTTGCTATGAAGATTGATTTCTAATTGGGGTTTTAGGAGTATAACTAGTTAATCTGTTGTGTACTTGTGTCTGTCACAAAGATTGAAACTTGATTGGTTCTTTTACTAGTTTTTACTAGTTAATGTGTTGTGTTTGTTATAAAGAGTTCTAATTTATTGTTTTTAGGAGTATTACCAGTTAACTTGTTGTGTTTGTATATTGGTTTCTTAGTAGTATTACTAGTTAATGTGCTGTGTATGCCATAAAGATTGCAGCTTTATTGTTTTATATGGTGGTATCACTTTTTAATTTGTTGTGTAATCTATCTAAGTGAATTGCTTTTTTGTTACCCTTTTTTTTTTTTTTGCTCTCGGACAACGGCGGGATTCCATACTAGGTGGTTTTTGCTGTTGCTTGTGTAATTCAGCTTGCTGAAATTTTGGTCCTTGTGTCAGCAAGTGAAACTCCTGAGTGTGTTGGATGCTTTTTTTTTTTTTTTATGTTACTTAGTTGTATAAGATTTTCGAAACTTCCTTTATTATCAGGTTGAGGCTAAGAGAGCCATGTCAAGAGAAGAACAGCAGAGTTCTGCAAGACCCGGAAACAGCAATGGTGCTAGAAACGGAGGCGGAGGAGGAAATTTTAGAACTAAGAAGATTTTTGTTGGGGGGTTGCCTCCTACTTTGACTGATGAAGGCTTTAGACAGTATTTTGAGAACTATGGTCATGTCACTGATGTAGTTATTATGTACGATCAGAATACACAGAGACCTCGGGGCTTCGGATTTATTTCTTTTGACAGTGAGGATGCAGTGGATAGAGTTATACAGACTACTTTCCATGATTTGAACGGTAAACAAGTTGAGGTGAAGCGTGCTCTACCCAAGGATGCCAACCCTGGTATGACAGGTCGGGGAAGCGGTGGGTCTGGTGGAGGTAGTGGCTATGGCCAAAATTCTTATGATAGTAACTCTAACAGGTACATGCAATCTCAGGGCACTGGAGGTGCTTTTCCACCTTACAGTTCTTCTGGTTATGGTGCAGCTGGTTATGGATATGGGCCCGGCAATAATGGCATGGGCTATGGTGGGTATGCTGGTTATGGAGGTGCTAATCCTGGGTATGGTGGTCCTGCCAGTGCTGCTTACGGGAATCCAAATGCTCCTAGTGCTGGCTATGGAAATGGGCCTGCTGGTGCTCCTAGGAGTTATGGACAGACTGCCTCTGGTTATGGTGCAGCTGGGTATGGAAATGCTGGTGCTTGGGGTGCTGCTGGTGCTGGGAGCGGTGGGCCAACAGGTCAATCACCAAGTGGAGCATCTGGATATGGAAACCAAGGCTATGGATATGGTAACTATGGTAGTGGTGATGCGTCTTATGGTGGTCGAAGTGCCCCTGGTAGCAATGCCTCTAGTGGCGCTGCTGGTGGAGAGTTGCAAGGGGGATACGGTAGTGGTTATGGTGATGCGAATGGTCATGGAGGTTATGGAGCTGGAAGTTATGGGGCTCAAGGGAATGGGCCTCAGATGGGATATGGTGGTGGGTATGGTGGGGCACAAAATCGACAAGCCCAGCAGCAGTAATCCTGCTAAAGGCTGAGTTATTGCGAACCATAGATCTTTGTCTTTCCTAGTGGCAAGGGAACAGATCTATTTCGACTTGAGCGACTGAGCGTAGCTCGGGACTGGTTGGCATGCTTTATCCCAGTAGTTTGCAGTATTTATCTTGCTAGTCTATAATAAGAATTAGTTTCCTGAGTACTAGCTGCTTCTCTTTACTGTCCTTTCCAATGTAGTTTGTATTTGGTGTGCTTATCGTTGTTTGTTTGCAGTTACTGTCGTTTTTCTATAACAGTCTAGTACTAAGCTGTATGAGATAATATTTAAACTTGCTTATTTGGTTTAACTGCAGCTTGGTATCTTGTTTGCACTTCTTGATGAGTTGCTTGTGCATTTTGCTTGCCTGAATGAATCAGGACAGCTGGTCTGCTTACTTGTTTGATAAGCTTAATTCTCTCATTACTACCTTCTGTTTGATATGTTGAGTAGGAAATTACAGAGATTTAGTCAAGCCTCGTACTGATAGAGATTGGAGCTGTAGGCAAGTTGGGTTGATCAGTTCGTAGTGGCTAGAGATAACTTAGTGGTAGTTGAAGCTTTAAGAATGGCATAATCATTTCTTCCCTGTATTTGCCCTTGTGTACAGGAGAGGTGCTCGAGTTCCACAGAGGGGGGCCCCTCCACACAGCTAAATGCAAGCTTGATTGTGGCGGACTGTTAAGCACGCAACATTTTTTTGTGTTGAGATAATTCTCTGTTGCCGTAATGCATTTCCTTGCACTGATCAACCCAAGCAAAGGCCTCATTGTTTCTAATCTTCTATCAAGTCGGTGGTGGGCTGATAATCCTGATATGGTTTCTAAGTAAATCTCCATCTGGTATGTGAGTCAAGCTGTGTATCATCTTCATTCCTTGGTTATCGTCTGTGCAACTATGATTCTGTGGGTGGCTTGTTGGCGATGGGTCATAGTGCGGAGGGAATATGTTTAACCTGTTGGGAAGTTACGGATATCTTGAGTGAAGATTCCTTTGTTACTAGATGGATTTTGTATAGTTTATGGTGGCTTATGAGTTGTGACAGCTGGAGTTAGCTAAATATCATCTCTCATTTTCTATTCCTAGTCTCTTTGAAGTACATTAATAGTTAGTCGTGAGTTTTGATAGCTTGAGTTGGCTATATCTATTCTCAGTTTTCATCCCTACTCTCTGGAGTTCGTAAATAGTTTAGTCTTCATCACTTAGTTTTTGTCTCTTCCACTAGTTAGAAATATGTCTAGTAGGATTACCTAACTTCCATCAACTACATTATCCTGTTTCAGAGTTATGTGATTGTTTGTTGGTGTTTCCTAGTGAGCTCACACCCCCGAGATCGTGTTGGATTGAGGGAGCAGTAGTAGTTGTGTAGATGTAGTAGTTCTAAGTTTTGGATTCTTGATGTCTTAGGAGACAATCTCTACTGCAGGTGTTACTTAACAAACTCGTAGTATAATTTCTCTACAAGAACATATGGCGATATCTTATTGTTATCGATTGCAGTAGTTCAGTAGCAATAATGAATATAGGAAGTAATCTCATCATTTCTAGATTGTTAGTGAGATGTTTCGTAGGTGTTGGCAGTTGCCAGTTAATATGTCAACTGATCACACAGTTCCAAGTCGATTTCTCGTATTTCTATGATGAAAAAATTCTCATTTAAGCACCTGGAAGTGTTAGGGGGGGTGCTGTATTCGCTTTCAGTGATGAACTTTTCTCTCTACAACTAGGAAATCAGGACATTCTCTATTTAGGAATGAGAGATTTTGGTAAATATGCGACAACCAAAGATGTTTGTTCTACCTTGTCCCAGAACTTTTGTGGCGAGTTTTTCGTGTGAATGGTAGCTTGTGTAGCAGTTAAAATGGCCTAACACTTGAGTATGATGAAATCACAACGGTAGCATTGTGTATCTCCAACTTGGCAAGCCAGTCTTGTACTAGTGCTTACGTCCATTGGAGCTCAGTGTATCCTCGATATGCTTACTACAAAAATTTCTCTTAGTTAGGTGTAAAGAAACCACAATGTTAGCATTTGCGCAATTATCAAAGGGCCACCTTTTTTTTCCAAAATTTCCACTTCGATAGATGTATGGGTATAGTTGCGTAGGACTGAGAGTGGTTGAATTGTGGGTTTGCTATTTTGGCTCTCTTTAAATGAAAAACTTATTCTATGATAACCTCAATGTTTGAAAGTGAATTTCATGATATTACCAATAATAGTTGATTCAGGTCGATAATAAAACCGAAAGGTCACATAAAAAGTTCTAATGAATTAGATTATCACTAAGTATTATCTCCATTTCTTCTTATTCTTTTTTTCACATATGTCAATACATATCTTATATCTTAAATACCTATAATTACATGTTAATAAACAACATTATTTATCCCGTAAACGTGGGGGTATATACCTTTCCGTTTTCCGTGGTTCAAATGATTTGCACATATAACTCAAATGAAATGCATATACACTTTTACTGATTTGCATATATAAGTTCAGGAAAATGCACACAAAAAAAACCCAAAATAGTTCAAATTTTTTTTGTAAAATAAAAAAAGATTTTGCACATATACAATAAAATATTTACACATTATTAATTTGCACATATAAGTTGACAAAATTGCACATATTTCTAGTAATTTGCACATATTCATATAGGGGCACGAATAAAACTATACTCCCGTGAGTATGGTATGATTTGTCATGTGCCGGGGCATCATTGGTTTATCAATAATCAAACTTTTATAAGGCAATTGCCAATCGTATCGTATACAATTGACTTCTCAATCTTTGAGTCAATGAAACAAATATACATTGCCTAAGAATCCTATAAGATTTCCTTTAATGACAGCAATTAGCTGAGGGTATTCCCATGAAGGGGTCAGAAAATCACACAAAATGCAGGTATCCGCAGCAGCTCAACAAGCACCCAAAAAATCACACAAGACTGCAGAAGAAGCTCCTTTGGAGAAAAGTGATTTCCTTTAATGACAGCAATTAGCTGAGGGTATTCCCGTGAAGGGGTCAGAAAATGCAGCAACGTTTCCAGGCCGTGAGAAAACAATCTGCATTGTACAATATACGTAGTTAGTTTTCTAATGCAAAAAAATGGAAGGTGGTTTATGTACGCCTAACATGGTACCAGCTGTGTTGGCATTTGATCACTTCAACAAGCCTAATTGCCTAAACATTTATTGGTGCCTTGATTCTGTTACTCTTAGCAGTAGTCAACATAACTGATAGGACCTGCCTGTGCCCATAGAAGTACCTGGTAATTCCCTAGTGTCCGTGTCTTGAATCCGGCTGCACAATAGTCGAAGTAGTATTCCCACGTTCTGATGAACTTCTCGTTGAAGCCGAGTGAAAGGATTTTGCTGCGGTTTCAGAAACAAAAGTATAGAACCAGACTACAAACATCATGTACAAGATCATGTAATGAAATGAAGCATGACAATGACTTTGTTAGGACAATACTCTAATGTTAAGGGGGAGCAAGAAAAGGGCAGAGCTGACTGATGAGTGACTAACCTCCGGTGTTCCAGAAAGTTCTGCCGCCAATATCTCAGTGTTTGGTAGTAGTGTATCCCAATGTTTTCCAGGTGCTCAACACTGCAAATAAGAAGCTTAGAATTCTCAGAGAGCAGGAAACTTCCACAACAAATACATGTAGCTTTCACTTGTTACACTCACCAAAGTCTTGATGCAGCAGCCATTGCTGATGTTACTCGGCTCAATGAAGGCAGACATCCACCTGGGAAAATGTATTCCTTGATAAAATCTGAGCTTCTTCGGTACTCATCATACCGTTCATCTGGAATAGATATGAACTGAAGAAGGGACACCAATGACATTCATTACAAAGAGACTATGAATGTGAAAGGCAGGTGTTTCAGATATATCACTGTCTTGACATGACAGTCTGCTTCATAATTGAAGATCAACTCTTATGGCTGATCTACTTAACAGGTCTTGTCTATGGGGGTACTTCTTTACATCTTTGAAGGCAGGATACATGTCTTGTTTAACTCCATAAACTGAAACATATTCCCTTACAAGAATAATTGAGATCTTGCCATTACCTGAAGGACGAGAAGTCCCTTGGCTGCCAAAATGGACTCACAACAGCGGAAAAACTCCTCCATGTATTCATGCCCTACAGCTTCTAGCATCTCACTGGTTGACAAGAACAGCACAAGTAAAAGAAGGGTTAGATAATCAGATCTACCAACCCTGACCTTAAAAAACAAAAATGCCAAATATGCCTACAACATTCCGGCCACCAGAAGTCTAACAGGGTCTTACCAGGAGATAATTCTGTCGTATTTGTGGTCGTCCGGCAACTGACGATAATCACAGAGAAGAAACCTTATGCGATCCTGTAGAAAACTCATTAAATTGAGGAAGCAGAGAAAACAAATATATGCATTGCACTCAGTATAAGGTTAAAATCAGACGTGCAACAGTCACGTGTTATTTATTAGTTGGAAGTCTTCTGCTGGATGTGAATTCATGAGAGCTAGAAGTCTCTAAGTACTAAACCTTACGAACTCAAAAACGATAATGCTCTAGATATAGTACTGCCAACGCGAAAATGAAGGAATCCGTGTCACAGGGGCAAGTCAGAGTACCTGTAAGCCAGCCTCCTTTACCCTCTGCTCAGCAAATCTCAGTTGCTCTTCTGAAAGAGTAATGCCAGTATATCTGCAACCAGTTCTCTTTACAACTTCAATAGCAAAGCTACCCCAACCACAGCCGATCTCAAGCACCTCATGATGTTTTTCCACCCTGGCCTGTGTTTATGCCAAAATGAACCTGAGCCACAGTGAAAGACTGGAATTTTTGAGCAGGAAGTAAGAGTTCCAAGTACAGAAACCTCACCTTTTCAATTAGATGAGAAATTTTTCTCATTTGCGCAACTCGTAAGTCTTCCCTTTCAGACTGTTAAGAATCAAGAATAGTGGGAAAAATAGGTCAAATTCACAACACTGGTTACAGGGTAACAAGACATTATGCTTTGAAGCTTGAAAGTTTCATTGTCAAAGTGGAAGACAATAAATCTGACCTCAAATATTGCGCACGAGTACGTCATTGTCTCATCCAGAAAGAGGGAAAACATGTCATTACTCTGCCATCAACAGTTCAATGAAAAACCATCAAGATGCCTGCTATTCTGTAGTAGTGTTTCTTATCTTAAATGTAATAACCAAATTGACAGTAGCACGCCGATAATTTTCACCAATTTCAGGTTGTCATGATAATATGTCATAGGACCTGAGCAAAGAAACCAGTATGTCCTAATCAGGGAAATGCCAATACACCTCTTTAAGTAACCGACTTATTGTAGCTTAGACAGTGCATTTTCATCTAATTGAAGACATATAGATAAGACTTTCCCCTACATAACCCTGTACTTCTCATACCAAGTCATAATGTCGAGAAATATTCCGCCGAGCTTGTGTAAGTGTGTTTTGCCTAGAAACATGATGGTAGAAGTATTTTGCAGAGGCGATCCCAGCTGTGAACAGCATTGGTGTCCACCAGCCCCTAAAGCCAATATTAGAAAAGTTCAGAACACCAATATGATATGTGAACGCCTATCTGACATTAAACTCTAGCAGAGGAGGTTAGTATACCTCTTTTTATTAACCCCTGAAGCTGAAGCATTTAAATCTCTATTGGCGATGAAGATCTGTGCAAGAATTTTGCCACACAAGAAGTTAGGAGGAACGAGTTATTAATCTCTTGAGAATCAAATAGAAAAATTCCTATTTTACCATGAAGAGGTTAAGGAGACCTTCATTTTTGTCCACAAATGAGAAATCTCCATTGATAAATGCATCTGCAAGGCCTAAGTCGGATTCTGTAGCAACCTGTTAGAAAATATTCAACTCCCATCAGCTGGACATATTATCGTCTCAGAAGAAGAGGGGGGGGGGGGGGTTCAAACTACAAAGTAGCCAAGGCGACAGACCTTCCAATAGAACTCAGGGCTGTGAACTCTTAATGCAACCTTTAGAGGACAGAGTTTTCTTGAGCCCTCAAAGGTAAGAACAGTGCCGCCCTCCTCCAATAAACTGCAGAAATATAACAAAACAAAACAGAATGCAAGTAGTCAAGTAGTCAAGACTTGAAAGATTATAAACGTGAGGCATATGATATCTGAAAGATAATTTAACTTACGTCAAACAGCCAGCAGATATGAAGCTCCTCAAGAACTTTGTTACAAACAGGCAAGCCGCTGCTTCTTTTAAAGAAGGCACCATTTGTTTTGGGTTTGTTAGAACACTGAAGCTACTTCCAAGTAAATTATGTGCAGCAGTCATGCCAGCCTGCCAATGTAAGTGTTATTCAACTAGCTCAGTCCGGTTACTTTGGTACATTGCATAACACCCAATTACCTTCCTAAGCGCAGCTTGTTTTCGTGAGAGAAATTGGGAGAACGATTTAAGGCATGTCAGTTCCTAAATGAGGTTGTCACTGAGTCTTGTCACCTTCTAAGTGATAGTATATTAACTTCGACATACATTTTTATTTGCTTAAATATCTTTCAGCTGGTCAGGATGCAGATCTTTATATATATTCAGGAATAATCAAGCAAATCATGTCTAGTTTATATGTGAAAAAAGAAGGGGGCGAGGGAGGACAGGTGTAGGATTACAACTGAATACCCCTGTAGCAGGCTGGTTTTGCCAACATCTGAAAGAGGGCAACGTGTATCGGTGTATGCAGACTTTAACTGTGATAACAGAAATTTAAGTACTTATACAGTTCTATGAACTGCTAAAGTTTCCTGCAACTCATACCTTTAATCCGTCTTCATGGAAGCCATAGCCTGAAAAAAAAAAAAGGGGTGAGAAGACCATTAATACATCTGACTTACAAGAATATCAAAGCTAGCTATGATATGGTCTCCTGACACAATAACAAAATAAATGATAGTAAGGTTGACTGTTAGGTCATTTTATGTAGTAAAATGCAGATAAACAATGTCCCCCTACTTCATTCTGTCAAAGTCACGTTGTGATAGAAATGAATTTGATTCGGTTAATTTTGATCAATTGAAGAGTATAATTTCTGATACTCATGATCAATCAGACCAAAAGCAAACATTTTTGTACATTTGAGTTAGCTTCTTGCAGTCTTGCTATAAGAGAAGCATGGATGACAGCTGAGAAAGATTCTAAGCCTTTTTCATTTTTAGCATACCTTGATATGCTCCACAAAACCAAATTCCTCTCGTTCCTTGAATATTACCAAGCTCCACAGAAGCCTTAGTCGCTGCAACAGAGGGTACTGGATGACCGGTAGACCATTCCAGCAGCACATTTTCTGGCCGATGTGGTGGATTAAGAGTCACAAGAAAAGGAAGACTCGTCTCTTCGATATTCTGCATGCTCAAAACCCACAGGATCCGAGATGAATATACTATACACACACATGTATGACTATGACATTATGCACTCACTATCCTTAATCTTCAGATGTGAATTCAGATATTCACAAAACATAGAACAGAGCTATGAAGGCAGAAGCATAAATTATTTTGCACTTAATACTGTAGTTAAACCTGAACACTTAGAAAATATATTAATATGCAAATTAATTTGGACAAATACGTACCTGCAGCACATTTAGCCAGTATGTTAAACACAGTTTATTGTCTATGCTCCCCAGAAAATTCCACGCACTCCATGCCGCTGGGTTTCGAGGCATAAATTTTTTATCACGGTGAAGGTATATGTCACTGCGCACACAAGGTATAAAATGCATATTGATTTTAACAAGTAAATCAAATATAGAATCAACTTCAATATCTTATGATCACATTTGAGAAAGCAACTGAGTTCTTTTCCCATTTACCTATTTGCTTATTTATACATAAGTATTTTGAAAAATCATACTCCATGAAAAAGAGTTGTCTACCAGGCATGGTTTCTGAATGTTGTTTGTGACTAATACAAATGTCTTATCAAAGTGAATATTGTATATTCTATCAACATCTGATCAAAAAGTTGAGCTAGCGCTATATCACGAGGTATTAACATACTGTACAGTGTTCATCTCTCTGAACATGAAATTTTCGGACTTTTACAAGAAAAAACACTCCCACAGGTAACCATTGACAAGGTATGAACCGATGAACTTGTGCTCAATTCCAAGAGCAAAAACCTAAGGATACGAAATTTATAGGTAACTTGTCAGACAGAGCAAGCCTACCTGTACATGTATTGGAAGGCACCTAGTATCCTCCTCTCATCATATGTGGCTTCTTTTCCTAATAATTTTATGGCATCTGGGGCATGGGCAGCTATAATGCATCTGTCATAAACATCCTGTGAACCGTCTGCACAAGATAATGTACAACCTGCAAAAGCATGAGTGATCCATGGGATCAGTATATTTGCTGTGTTTCACATACCTATGCTCAGATATCCACACAGCTCTATCAAGACACTTCGGGAAATCCCCCTCAACGCGGAACTGTATACACTATATGGCTAATTTTGAAGCCATGGATACAGTCTAGACTAAGTAATTACTGTTCGGTCCCTCAAGTGAATTGTAAATGAACTTGGCTCTATCTTTAAGTAAAAGAATTGGGCCGAATGCACTGAAGCAAGTAATTCCAATCTTTCTATCAAGTAAATACCCTTGTTGGTGAAATCTTGTAAGAGAAAAAGAAGAATGCAAACGTCTCCTAGACATTCACCAGACTGATATTGAAATAATTTCCCATGTTACTAACCTTCATCACTTGTTGAAACAGAAAGCACCTCACAAGTGGTCTTTAGTTGAACTTTTCTAGCTTCCAACTCCTCCTTAACCTGTTACAGGGACCCAACATAGCAGACAACTACGAAATGTTACAAACATTGTTTCAAAATCCCCTGCAAGAGTTGCTACACCGTGTACTAAACATGAATCAGAATCAAACCTTGTTCACATAACAGTGTGAGCGTCCTCGCACAGTAAGCCATTGTGGACGGCCAAATAACTGCCAGAAATTATCGGCCACTCAGAATATATAGGCAAGAATGAATAGAAATATACCACAGATAAGTTTAGTGAAATGAACCTGAAGAAGGTGATGGTTGCGACAAAAGGAAAGAATGGAAAAGGCAGAAAAGTTCATCACTGTGTCTGAAGGGCATGACCATATTGAAGCACACATGGGAACCTACAAACATATAGTATCAGGTCTTGCTGTTTCTGGTTATAGCATAGTCAAAGAACTGTTCCTTTTAAGGCCAAAACTTATGATGAAAAGCTTTAGAAATCTTACTAGATAGGCCTTCTGAAACAGCTCGGAGTAACCTCTGGACTGGATAAAATGTCCAAGAGTTTCACTACAGTCCATTTCCGGGTTATTTTTAAGCTCTTCAAGGTACCTAAAGCAAGGAGTTAATGTCAGTGGTTTAATTAAAAATTATGCTACGCAGCAAGACATACATCGAACTTTCTGGCAATTAGCATATAACAGAAGCCACCTACCTATTGCAGCAAAAAAGAAAATCTGATGCTAATGCAAACTAAAATCAGAAAGGCAATTCTAGCTCTTGAACACTGGGGACTAAAACATAATTTGAAACAAATGCAAATTTAGTCCCAAGGTAGTTCTAGCCTATAAAGCTGGTACTCTTCATTTTCGCTTAAGTACCCGTGTCTAATACTTTACACATGGACATGGATATGAACACTGGACATTTCATTTTCAGCTAAAAATATGCAAAATTTTGAAAAAATAGCCATGTTCAGCGCCTAGACACACACCCTTGTTGGATACTGGACACTGAGTCCGAGCACCATTGGTTCTAGCTCATGAAACCTGTGATAGTGTCCTCTAAGTGTACAACGTGATCAACAGTATACACCAAAATACAAGATACTAATAAGAACAAAAACAAGATAATTAGAGCTAAAAGATCAAAATGAAAAGCAAGAATAGCTTACACCATCACATCATCTTTGAATCTGACTATTTCCCTGATCATCTTCAAGAAATATGGATTTACTGCATTACTCTTTTGCGCGAACAGACCGCTTAAACCATTTCGACTTCCCCACTCATATCCAAGGCCTTTGTCTAAACTTACTGAAAATGACATATCAGAAGCCTCCATCTCAATTCCAAGGTTTTCAAAAAGCTCCATCATATTTGGATATGTAACCTACCCAATGAAAAACATTTCTTATGTTAGACAAAAAGGATTGGAAGTTTGAACATCCATGTAGACATTAAGAGTGAGCTAACTTTGTACTCCCTCCCTTTCTGTCAATTATTTAGAAGTCTAGTATTATTCACTCATCATCATAAACTTTTCACATATTGAAAAAAAATGTTAATTTACTAGAGCATACTAAAATAAAAAGGGTAAACAATTGACAATAACAGAAGGAGTGATAGATAGCATGGAAACATAGTACTTGTCTATTTGGTTTATGATACCCTCTCAGTCGGAACAAAATTGCTCCTTTTTCTTTTTTTGACAATGTCATACCATCAAGAACTCAAAATTAATATATTTCATATTGTAAGTAATTGATGGTTTAAGTATCACTTCAATGCGAATGGAAAAAGAAATGGAGCAAAAATAGTATGGAGTAGAACAAAGGAGTATGGAGGACAATAGGCCTGAATCGTTTATTGCTCCACTGCCTAGCACAGTATAGAGTATAGACTAACACATTTGCTATGTTCTCGTACTTGCACTGTTTCTCACCTAGAGTACTCATCTCTAGCTTTCAGCACCGACTATTAAAATAGTGTCACAACGTGATATTTAATTTATACGTTAAAGTAAAAACCTCATATGTTTCTCTTTTATTCTTTTGTGAAAAAAGAGCGCAACCCCCAGGAGTACAATAGTAAGAGTCACGTGAAAATCATGATTGTTAGATTATCAGTCTTTCTCAAACGCTCCCAACAAATTAGGTGTAAAGACTAACACATACTCCATTAGCACTTTTTCTCAAACACTTCCAATATTAGTACTACAAGTCTACGATAATAATAATTAAACAGGGAAGTTCATACCCGATTGAAGACCATAAAACCAAGGTCTAAATCAGTACCATCAAAACGAACGGTTTTGGCATGGCCACCAAGGTAGTCCTCCTTCTCGTACAATACCACATCAACTCCCGCCTTTGCTAGCTCATATGCTGCCCCTAGTCCACTTATCCCTCCACCAACCACCGCAACTCTCATCTTGTACTTAGTAGTCTTCCTACGCAAACATTATTAAACGAATGGAATGCGTATTCTTACTCCAAAATAGTCTTCTAGCACTCGTGCAATTGAGCCTACACACTTTTGTTGCTATAGTGACTAAAAGAAGAGGGAGTACGTGCAATAAGACTATTCTTTTATGCAATTATGGACTAGTTTAGTTTTAATGTACCTTATTTAGCATGCATTCATGCAAGTGTTTTAGCTTAAGCAAATATGCAAGATAAGTTAATATTCTGTAAGATGTAAACCATGCAAGATTCTAACACAGGGATAAACTGTTATTGCCTACTTGAACACATTCTTTTTCTTTTTTGGGTACGTACTTGAACACATTGTCAATTAAGTTATAAGCATTACTAATCAGAGCATATTTGAAGCCTAAAGCCAAGTTAAAATGCTTGCATATTGCAGGATGGACAGTACTCATAAACTCATTGCCCGAAAGCCTCCCTATACCAGTATAGTGAGACTCCTGTGTAAGGAACAAAAGTGGCCAAATGTATGCATATTCACCTTAAGTAGTTCATGATAGAGGAAGGAATGGCTAAGAGTAAAATGATGAACAAAGAACAATGCCATTACAAATTATCGAACAAAAAGTTGAGTTATATTTGCCATGGCAGAGAACGTGACATACCTTAAAAGTAAGAGAATACTGGTACTGGCTAGGTTCAAAGGCAATGGTGGTGTAGCAAGTCCTCTAGCAGTTTGAAAAATAGAGCCAACTTTGATGATAATGAGAATGAAAAGAGATAAGCTGTATGAATACTGCTCAAGGTAGGGAATGGGATAGGGGATGGGTCTACGATGTTGGATGCGAAGAGAAAGTAACACTATATAGGACAGTATTGTCTTAGTGTTATTCACAATTATATATACACTTTCAATTGTCCACTATTTGCTTAGCTAATGTTCCTTTCACGTACATTGGGATTCAAAGTAAACACCAAGAATAATCTAGTGGTTGGAATCTCAACGTGTCTGAAGATTCTCCTAGGTTTGTATCCTCATATACTCTTTTGTCCAATATTTATTGCTCTAATATAAAAACAAAGTTGCGATTCGAACTTGTAAATTGTAATATCCCCCTCCTATTTTACAATTTATAGTATAAAAATATAAAATACATGTTCGACTGCTGTCACTGGAGCATGGCGGTTTGGATGATGAGATGTCGTGGGATTCCAACTTGTAGTATTCTATCTTGAGAACCCAGTGGCGGAAATGCAACCATGTCATCATTAATAGTCTTTATGTGCCCGAGAATATGTTATGCATATCTAGGCGATCTATTAGATTTCTCCTATTTGCTTTTTAACGTTATTTATCATCATATTTTGATTATTATTAACTTAAAATATATGTTTTATAATATCAAAAATTGGTAGAATTGGAAAGAGTAGTACTTTTGAATACTTTTTATTTGTTTTTTTCTTTTGTCTGAAACGTGCGCAAAAACTTGATGATAAGAATTGAACCTTCAACCTCGTAATTTAGACAAGAAAACTCTAACCATTTAAGCTTCTTTTTTTCATCAGTATCATTATTATTCCCTTTAAACCAAAAAAAAAAGTTTTGAGTCCCAAATTATCATGAATGCTAGCACCAGAGGGCTAGAGAATTAGTTCATCTTCAATTTGCTATTCTTTGATGGAACTGCTTTTAAGAATCGGTTTTTGGACCGTTATGATGTTTAAAATGCTTTCGAAAGTACTGGATAGCAAATGCGTCCGCAACATCCAACTTGGTACAGTATGTTGCAATTGTCGCACTTTCCAAACAAGAATTTCATTATAATGGAAAGTAGAAAATAGGTTCTCCAAGAATTAGTGACAAATGAAAGACCACGTAGCTCTGTTTTTATCAAATACTATTGATAGTTGACACTAGAAAGAAATTTCGTGTAACGAGCGCATATATTTTCTCACCACATATTCTTGACCAGGCTAAAGTATATATTTTTCATGCAGAACAACGTGGTGGCTCGGCTATCCCTTGAGTTTTCATGTGCCATGTTTGGCTGCGTTGGCTGCTTTTTTTTCCCATATAGATCAAGAAGTCCAGTCCAGAGATTGAGAGACGTTAATTTTCTGTCTTTTATATTGAGTTGCATTATGTAAAAACGAATTTTTCAAATATTTACCTAACTTTTTTTTTTCTCCTATGATGACTTTGGTATTGCACAAAGAAAAGACCGTCTACTTTCATAACTTTTTACTAACTAAATTTTCTTAATATCTCTACAAGCCCAAATTAGTTGTAAATCTATATATATAGCTGTTGTATTGGGTTTGAAAATTTCTGCCCTTTAGAGTAGAGCTTAGTTCATGTGCTCACTTTTCATATGATATTAGACGGCATTGCACTTGAGGAAGATAATTCAATCATTGCTAATAATCAGACTATTGTGAGATTCAATTTTGTATATAAACTCACAATCTTTTTTTAAGCTTGGAAAAAACCCTTAGATCATGTGATAATATATATACTTATAGCTTTATGTACTATCTAGGAGTGGGATTTTAGATGTCCTTTTAAACGAGAAGGTTACATAAGGCATTGATTTTTCATATACTGTATATAAGCTACAAATTTTGGATCAAGTTATATGTTATACTAGTATGTGTGTCCGGCGTTGCCCGGGTTTCGTAGTTT
>CAAKMY010114679.1:0-19390 GCA_901111285.1 Corrigiola litoralis | reverse complement strand
CTTAACATATGGGCAGAGGTGGAAGGAGGGCATGGGGGCTGTCCATGGGAGGAGGGGGTGGAGGGACAAGGGGTGGGGTGTTGGCCGGGGTTAGGGGTGTTGGCCGGGGTTAGGGGGGTCTTAATGCTTAATTAAAATATTGTTCACATATTTTGGACTTGATCCTAACGGTGTTAGTTTTCCATCCGATAAATCTCCATAAAGACCAAAAACACAAACCTTGGGGTGACATAAAAAAGACGAAAAAACACATGGTTAATAAAAGAAAAAGCCAAAACCTCAGGGTGACATAAGGAAATATCCTTATAATTAATAACACTAATAATAATAATAATAACAATAACACTAAAAACAAATTTCTGAACTTTTCTGAACTTTCTGTATTTTTTTTAACTTTTCTGAACTTTCTGTATTTTTCTGTATTTTTTGTAACTTTTCTGAACTTTCTGTATTTTCTATAACTTTTCTGAACTTTCTGTATTTTTCTGCATTTTTTGTAACTTTCTGTATTATAAAATAAAAAAAAGGGTAGAGAACAGGCCCTTAATCTTATGTCCATTATCAAAGTTATATCGATCATTGACTATCCACGTTATTCCCTTTAATCCTGAGTATCTATCGATGAAGTTCAAGACTTCTAATCTCCTTACTAAAAGTTATCTTGAAAACTCGTACCTAAATAACCCTAACTAGTGAATAACATAAACAACCAGTTTAAGTTTGATTCACAACAACATTAATGAAATAGAGAATTCAATAGAATAACGATGATAAATACAACCACTAATATCGCATCTATATATGTTATTCTACCTAAGATAAATTAACCGAACCATGCATTAATTAATCCTAGTTTCTTCGCAATTTAAAGTGATTAGATGATTCGTTCTTTAATTTATAGATTAACAATAGACAAAGTACAATATCAAATTAGTTTGCAACCTTGTATATAAAGCAATGAATCATAAATATATAATAAGAGAATAACAATACTCAAGAATGAAAAAGATGAATAGACGTCTCACAATGGCTTTGGTAGCTTTAATAGATTAATATAAGAATTGGGGTTGTTAGCCCTCAATAAACATAATACTCTTGAATAATAAAGTTCGAAAATTAGAGAATAATAAGGTGAATAAAAGATATCTCTATAGTATTACAATGACACTTTATATAGTATAAAAGTTTTAAGGCAATAAGGAATATAATTTAGAATAAAGTAGGCTAAAAAAAGGAAAGAATCCCTCATTAAAGTCTTAGCGGGTGGACATTACCCGCATAGTTCTCGAGTCGAGAACTGAGTTCTAGAGTTAAGAACAACATCCTGCAGTTTCTGTTTTGTTCTATGTTGAGAACGACTCGA
The DNA here is from genome assembly GCA_901111285.1 of Corrigiola litoralis. Taxonomy (NCBI): domain Eukaryota; kingdom Viridiplantae; phylum Streptophyta; class Magnoliopsida; order Caryophyllales; family Caryophyllaceae; genus Corrigiola; species Corrigiola litoralis. The sequence goes on along the minus strand of CAAKMY010114679.1, from coordinate 18,027 downwards.
GAAAAACTGCTCGAGAAACTTCGAACTATTATATCTCACTTGTTTCTTATCGGAATTGAGCATGTACTATACCGTTGGAAAGCTAATATCATGAAGTTTAATCTCCAATTAGAATCATTGCAAAAAGATCTTATAGTTCATGAGATATGTCTGATTAAGTTTGACCCCGTGTTTTTTCTCTTGCTATTCTGCTCCAATTGATCTTTTTCGTTTGACTTCATATCATCGCGGCTTACTCCCAACACTTCAAATAACACTTCTTTATCTTCAATATTTTAGATGTTGGTCATATCAAAGAACTCTTAACTCCGCTCCATAAACAATAAGATAGAACAAACACCTTTGGATTTCAAATATCACATAAAACATTTAAATTCCCATCATTAAGCGTAATCACGAATAGTAAGGGAATTGCTGTAATATGACATCCAAAAGCACTCCACACTAGAGTATAACCCATGGATTATGCATTACAAACATGTGTGTATGAAACTCCCTCATTCTTAGACCCTTACTCGTCCTCGAGTGATAATCCTAACTCCACAACTATGCTCCTTGGTCTAACAACAAAAGCAACGGGAGAATGCGACAATAGAACCTATCACCTCTACTTCGAAAAGCAAAATCTGTATAACCAAATTTTTAGTTAGACTTCTCACCAATGTAATCTCAAAGTGACAAAGTCCAACCATCTTATCTCTCCAACACGAGCATGACTAGTACACAACAACAAACAAACAAAGACAACACAATTAGCCACAATAACGCACAAAAACAAAGGGAACTAATCAAGAACCTAATTTCCTCATGCTTAGACAAAGCCTTGGCTTGAATAACACCATAAAACAAAACACTTAACTCATGTAAAAGTCACCATCTCCCCTTATAGCGCCAAAGAAAAAATGATGATCTCTAGTCCTAACCACCCAATCTAAGACAAAACCAAACCTCCTTTTAAACTAATAGATGAAGAACCTATCCGGATCACCCCGAATAAACACTTGTTATATCACCACGCTAAGTAAAATGGGTTCTTGGTTTTATTGCTTTTTGTGAACAGTTTGTGTCGAACTACCTCTTCGATGAATTTATGTTTTTTAGGTAATATTTGTTAAAGGAACATTATCTCTCGTGCAAAATTTTTAATTATTGACATAACTGGGATTGAGCTAGAAAGCTGCCTACGTATTTAGAATGGCTGGAATCAAACCACTCCGTAGTTCATTGCATGTGTTAGTCAAAGTTCCGACAATGAAAAAAATGGGTGTTGTACTTGGGCGTCACTGTTAGTGACACCAACAATTTTTTTTTGCACATATTTACGCGCATATGTTGTGAACACGCGGTTTTTCTAAGATGTGGCCTTAACTTGGTCAAAATTTTATGAACTTCATTCGGTGTACTTAATTTGACTAAGGATAGTTTTCTTGAGTTGATATAAGTTTGTGTATTAGGACAGCTCATTCTCGTCTTGCTCCTTCAGAATCACCCTTCCGCCTGAAAGGATCTTCTTTAACAGTAAATGGTCCAGACCAATTTGCTTAAAATTCTTGCGAGCTCAAGGTTAGGAGAGCGGATATGTTTAAGTAATAAAGAACCTTCTTGTGTCTTGCGCGATTTAACTTTTTTACTAAAGTACCGGGCCATTCTCTTTTGGTAGATTTCAAGGTTATGTAATGCACACAGTCTTCTTTCGTTCATTAACACTAACTCTTTTTGTAATACGCACATGCCCATTCGGTTTCTGGTAGCTCATATTTTAAGACTATCCGAAGAGATAGAACCTTGAGTTCTACTAGCTGGACTGCTTCTATTTTATAGACCAGGGAGTATATAGTTGCTCTATTTGATGGACGAATTGAAGTTCTATATCGCCATGATGCGAATGAGATTTTATCGGCCAATCCTTATGATGTTCAGACATTTTTTTCCAAAACAGTCTTTACTTTTTGTTCGCAGATTCTACGACACTATTAGTTTAGGGCATGTAGGGAGATGATCAGTTATGTTGCATTTTGTATTTGTCGAGTAAAGCCTTAGTTTCTAGGCAAAAATGGCTTCCTTGATCACTTATGAACTTGTGAGGTACTCCATATCTACAAATGATGATATTCTAAATGAATTGGACAACTTGTTTCGACCCTATCTGTATAAAGGATGTAGCTTCTACCCATTTGGTGAAATAATAATGGCGACTAGGATGAAATGATGCCCTCCAATTCCGGTAGGTATGATAACAGTATGTATCATACCTATGATGTCTGTTCCCCAAGTTCAAAAAGGCCAAGGGGAGGTCATAGTATATAAGACATTCGATGGTACATGTTGGAGGTTGGCGAAAATTTGACACTTTATACAACGTCTTGCATATTCACAGCAGTCATATGCCATTATGCTCCAGTAGTATCTTAGTCACATTATCTTGTTTGCGAGCATTCTACCATTCATATGAGGTCCGCACACCCCTCGTGTACTTCTTGCATGATTTTCTTTACTTTGTCTTGTGTGACACATAAAAGTTTCACTCCATGGGTGGTTTTCATGTAAAGCTCTCCTTTATAGTCTATGAAGTGTGATGCAACTATGCAAGGATCTTCAAGGCCCGTTGTGCTCGTGTTGAAGAATTTGGTTGGTAGGTGTTTGTGATTAGCAAATAGGAAATGTCTGTGTACTATGTTCTCCTAAAGGTTGATGTGTCCTAATTCGTGGCGACGCAACATGTTGGGCTATCTTTTTCCCCTATAGTGACCGTAAATGGTTGACCATCTGGAATGTTAAGCATGGAGGGAGGTCTGGCCAAGGCATCTGCAAACTGATTCTCTTCCCTAGTGTTGGTGGTATTCTCTTGTTTTAATAGATACTTTTTGAGTGATATGGTAGATGTGGCACTTGTCGATGTGCATATGATTTGAGTTGGTTCTTGTATTTTGGTTGTGTTTGTTAAGTTTGGTTTGGTGTTTGGAATTGTTGTGTTGTTTTTGTTACGGAGTTTGGAAGTTCAATGGAGAATTTATTTGTCGTTGTTTAGGATGAATTGGTATGAGGGTGTAGTTTTATTTTACATTAGTTGGTAGTAACGCTTGTGATCGATTTTCGGACGGATTTCCGTGTGTTTATGAGAGACCTTTGATTTTGAGTGTTGCATGCCTTTGATTTTACTCGAGGACGAGTAAAGGTATAAGCATGAGGCAATTTGATACGTCTAATTTATAGTGTTATTTTGTAGTCATCTGTGATACATTTTTAGGGAGTTTAAGTCTCTTTTGGCTTGTAATTAATAGAGTTGTTTTAAGTTGAAGAGTTGGGAGAGATTGATAGATTTTATGTATTTTAGTATGATTTCTATGATAACTATGATATTCAAGACAAAGCATGCATCCCGAGGACACCAATAAGTACTACCAGAGGTGTCGACGGTGTCGATAGCGTGTCAAGAAGAGAAGAATAGATGCAGTAAATGATTTGGACAAACGAAGTGTAAATTTCAATTAGCCATATATCTTAAAATATAAGAGAGTTTCCATTAATTCTTATTGGAAATTATACGAGCGTATTAGTTTTCCAATGATATATTTAGGTTTCAATCTGATAACCGAGCAATGAGATATGAAACTTTGAAGATTGTCACGTAGTGTAAATATTAGGTAGTCGCGCTGCGACCCCGTTTCATGATCTCTTCGTATTATCGCTCCCCGCGGCCCATCCATGGTAGCAAAGCTGCTTCAACTTAGCAGAAGCAACGAATGGCACCTTCAGCATAAAATAGCCGGGTCGATGGCTTTCTCGGGTCCATTGTTCTTGGCGTAAAAAAATCTCTTCTAAAAAACTAAAAATCTACGTCCTTTCAAAAGAATTAAACTTTTAACTTATTTATTGCGATGATATCCAAACCTTCCTTCTTCCTTGAGGATCTCGGTCTCTCTATCTTCCTCACTCATCATCTACCATTCATAGGAAACAATAAATTGAGCAATTATGTTCACTCCTGTCACGATTAAGCATTTGGCCTCTACAAACACGGTTTGATGCGAGGTAGTGTACTCTGATAATTGTTGGGTGTTTTCCACATAAATTAAGGGGATAAAGTAAAAAAAATGTTTGTTGAATGCAAGGATAATTGGATAAACGTACTGTAGGAAAAGGTTATTTTTTTTTTTTTTCATACCAGTAGTTAATCACTTAATCATAATGATCAAGGTGACATTCCTAGATAGCCCTTAGAAAGTAGGGCACCACATGAAATTTTTTGGACCTACCATGATGTACACTAAATTAGAGGAAATAAATACTCCTACAAACAGCTAAATGGCGCCCACCACCCAACCCCTCAACACATGTACAGCTCATCCCCACACTAACTTTCGAATTTCCGATTCAAGATAAGAGCACATTGTACTGGGACCCTTATAATTGATTCTACTTACGTTACGTAGAGAGACACAGACAAGTTGTAACCTATCCTCTCATTCAATAATCCTTTGCAAAAAAGATGGTCAGAACCATTCCCCCATCCAATTAGGAAGGTAGTAGGAAGGTGAGGAGTAAGAACATGACTATAACTTGTCCCGGCATGCCTAACTTTGACTTAGACTTATTCATACAAGAAATCCAACTTTAGTGGCGAAGTAATTAGCTTTTCTTCAAAAAATTTCAATTCCATTTGACACACGAATGACTATATTTTTACCAAACCAGGAAAAGGGGCCACCATAAGAATACTACAACTAGTTAAAAAACAAGGGCATTAGCGAAGAAGCAAAGTTTGCAATCGCCAAGCAAGTTGGCACAGAATGGGATGCTTGTAGAGTAACTAATGCTTGTATTTTATCTAGAAATAGCACATGCTAAAATCCCATAAACTAGCAGCAAGTGGCAAATATCGTATTCTCTCATGAACAACATGTACAATATCTAGCAGACTTCATCTGAAATAATATCATATGTCATACCAGATTAGGACCATTAGGTAGAGCTTCATGGTTCATGCCATCAAAACGTTAAAGCATCAAGAGTAAGACATATATTCCAAGTTATCAGCCAGATATGTTTCAATCACATAACAAGTACAATTGAGAGTAAATATTTACAATTCAAGAGAAGCATATAGAAAACATGCAAGGGTTAATTATTGATCAAAACATATTTATACTATTTACTGTGTGTTTTTCAACATTTAGCTACATGAAAATATAGTCTCAAACGAGAAAGATGTTCAAATAGGGGCCATCCCATCATTGTGGCCCAACTTAAACTACTCCTAGGTGATGGGAACCATACTGTAAGCGCTAAATGAACTGTGGTGCGCGACGACAGGGAAAGACTATTTGTGGGTTGTGGGTCTTGAGATAATCTAAGGAAATAAAAGACAGCTAAAATTCAGCAGGTGAAAGTTTCACCAGTAAAGAAGAGATCTAAAAGCAATCTCCTTCTCAGACTATACAGCTTCTGCTTCTCCTCAATCTGAAGTCTTGACTGGAAAACATTCTTACCTTAAAGGTTCCAAATGGCAGTATCCTGCCTCAAGAGAGGGTCAAAATCAATAGTCTGGAGGTTGAATGGAGCATTGAATCCAAAGTCAGCCATGTTGTCAGTCATTCCGAACGAAGAATCAAATCCCCTGCATTGGTCAAGCTGCATTCCGCCAGATGAGAAAACAGAACTCCCCATGTTGGTTGCCTGGGAAACATTGCCTCCAAACACGGTTCTCTGACCACCTATGCCCTGGCTGCTGAAACTGTTATCAACCGGGAGCTGTACTTTCTGTTGAGGCTGATTTAAGTTGGTGCCTTGAAAGACGCCATTAAAGCCACCGTCCATCTGAAACTGGAGCTGCTGTTGTGGCTGATTATTGCTTTTCCCATTCATAGACATTCCCTGGGAAGCATTACCTGCAGGCATGGCTCCCTGACAAAAGAAGCCATTGTCAATTTGGTACTGGCCCTGTGGTAGTACCTGATTATGATCTTTGATGTTATTTATGTTCATTCCCTGCGAAATGTTACTTCCAAACATAGCACCACCTTGACCACGGAGCCCATCCATCTTGATCTGCATGTTTTGCTGCAGCCGATCGTTATTTTCCAAGGCATTCACAGTCACTGGATTCACACTGTTGTTTTGCTGGAGACCGTTATCATAAATCGACATGAGGTTGGATATCATCTTCTGACCGTCATCAGGAAGTCCAAGCCCAGATACATTGAACGCCGCTGAAGATTGGGCCGTGGATTGTAGCGGCAGCTTTTCTTGTTGGGTAAAGGATGGTGGAAAGTTTGTCGACTCAAGAGAAGGGAGTTTTTCGATGCTTCCTTGGAAGCTGGTGACTCCAACTCCATGAGACGGATTAACCCTAAATTGGCAGCTCAGCTGATGATTATTTCTGGAATTCCTGTCAAGGAACCCAAGACGGGAATCGCCGTAAGGGCATCGAGGATACTCACAGACAAATATATTCTGATCCATCACCAACTGTGACCCAGAGGATGGCTGCTTCCTCTTCTCGGTGAAGTCAGAATTGCATTCAATAACCTCTCCCTTAATTGCAGAAGTCATCATGGGAGGCACCATAAAGTTCTCTCTTTCACCTACAACACCAAAATTGAATAGATTGATATTCTGAGGCTTGCACTCTTCAACTTCACTGTTGGGATCAGGGTCAACTCCTTCAACATCATAGTCACTAGAGTCACTAATGACCAAAGATCCACTTCCACCAGCGAGTGGAGGTGGGCACCTGTCAGGATACAGTTTCCGTGCCAAGGTCTCTTCCTGATTGATGATAGCCAGCCATGTAGCACTTTCTTTGGCTGTCATCTTATCCTGCAAGCACTTTGATTGACGCACAAGCTTGCGGATCTTTGCTATATCAGGGGACATATGCTTGATCACGGCTGTGAGCACGCTCACCTTCCATGCCTTCTTAAGATCATGCGGCTTTTTGTAGGGAGGCGGGCCCTGATCTTTCGGAAGGCCCAGCTGAGGCCACCATTCTTCATCCCCAGTAGGCCACCATGGTGGAGGAACACCCTTCTCCAAGGGGAATCGCCTCTGAGGTGGATCACAGTGCTGCATAAGAGCAGACAAGAGGGAGCCAAGGGTAGTGTCTTGAAGCTCCTGTAATGTGTGAGGAGTTGAACCCATGGAATTGCAATCGTCATCACTCCCAGGAATAGAGTGATCAGCCTGATACTTAGCAATTGCAGCAGGGCCATTCCGGTCAAATCTGACTTTCTCCTTCCACCAGGCCCTGAGATTGTCAGAGGCTCCACTAACTGGCTTTCCCTTCTCCGGGATAATCCCATAGACAAAACCCTGAGCCTTACAAACCTCCATCATCTTCAGCATGTATTTCAAGATTCCGTCTTGTGCCCGGGACATCTTCTTCCTGCGGGCTTGCTCCTGAGACTGGCGCTGCTTTGCACTATCGACGCATTCCTTAGCCTTGTCTTTATTTTGTTCCTTCAACTTCTTCAAAAGCAACCTGTCACGCCACATCCTGCGCTCAAGCTCATCAACGTCCACCTCATCATCAGAATAATCCTCCTCAACAGTCGCCTCTGGTTCCGCTTCACGGGATGTTTCGCCCTCGCCCGGGGCAGAAGAGAGAGGAGCAGGGAAGTACTCAAAGTTAGAACCATAACTCATATCATCAAGGAACCCCATTCTGCAGGTAGTATGAATTCCAAGCTCGAGTAAAAAATCACTTGTTCACGTTGAAACAACTCCCGGTTGTATAATTGATAAAGTTATGTATGTACTCTTACAGGAAAAAAATCAGCAAAAGGAATATATGATGTCCTTGGATAACTTACCTACAAATTCAGGAAATAAACATAAAAGTAAGAACACCCTATGGATATTCAGAGTCTTTGAGAGAAATTGGATTCAATGAACGAAATAGTCAAGAATTTAATGTCACACACCGCATACACACTTATCATTAAAGCCATTTAATTTAGAGAATTATAGCAAGCCAACAAAACACGTATTCAACACCACAAGCTTTTCACATTACATATTAATGCTCAAGCCTCAAACTACCTTCTATACATGAAGCATACACCATACTTAACCAGACATATCATGAACAAGCCAACTAATCTATTTCCTTTACCTTTCAACTTAAAGACCTCAGATTTTCCTAAAAAGATACAGAAAATTAAGAGGAGAAAAAAAAGACTTACTTCTTAAGACATATCATCGTAACTTCAACACCAAAAAAATAAAAAGATTTAGAAGAGAAGTGATAATAATTTGAAGTAAATTGTGTAAGAGATAAGCAAATGGAAGGTAAAGGATTGACCAACAACAGATCTCTCATCTGTCAGGATCTTTTTATTGAAAAGTCACGCTAATACACAATCTTTAGTATTAATTTGCAGTCATTTCCAGCCACAAAGACCGTGTAACAAGCAAGTCAACTCTACCAAAAATTTATTAAAATGAAAGGATAAAAAAAAAACTCACTTTATCATTTACAAGCAATTCAAGTCACTCAAGCAAACAACTGTGTTACAAATAGAATCACATACACATACATATATTACAACTAAACCAATAAATCAGCATATACTAACATTAAATGAAGGGGAAAAAATACCAAAACTTTAGTGATTTGCAAAACACATGAAAAATACTACTCCCTCTGCTATAAAATCATTAGTGGTTTCGACATTTCGAGCAGAGCCTTTGACCACCAATCTAACACTAAAAGCACTTCCTCAAAAAATATGAAAGTTACATCATTAGATTCGTATGAAAAAGCACTTTCATAATATCAAATTTGCTAAATATTAAGCTTATAGTAGTACTTGTAATAGTACACTAATTTATACCAACGTCAAAATCCCATGAAATGTACACGGATCAGTATAGTCAAAGCAATAATGATATCCACAAGATTAGACAATAAATGACAGACCCCAGAAAAATATGCTAACTAAAAACCATGTCATCAAATTCAGTAAAACATAATCATAACACAACAAATGATTAATCCACAGCAAACCATCTTCATTAAACAGCAAGAAAACAAGATTAGCAAGCTCAACCAAGATTAAAGCAAGCAAAAAAGCAGCTGATCACTTGATCAGCAGAGCTAAACAAAAAAGCTCAAAACTTGAGGTAAAATGTTTACAGTATGTTATTATCTTACCCCTTGGTTTTGTCCATGGGATGATATGATATGATCTTCAGTAAAGGTGCAAACTTTAGAGTAGAGAGAGAGAGAGAGAGAGATGGTAGCTAGCTCTCCTTTATTTTGGTGCTATGCTTTTTAATGCGCTGGAAGACAAAATAGAGAGAACTATAGGAAGAGAGAGAGAGGAAATGGTGGTGATGTTGTGTGGGGCTGCTTTCACAGTAAACTTTTGGACACTATTTATAACCATGGTCAAGGTGTGTCCTAACCATGGTCAAGACTTTTACTTTCATGTGAGTCTTCTATTGGGTGGGTCTTATCTTATCTTATGTTAGCATGTTGTAATTTTTGTTTAGAGGAGTAGTGGAAATAATTGTGGTTTTTTTCGTCGGAGTTGTGGTTGTATGAGTTTCGCCATTAAAATGTCTAGGAATGAAAGAGGTATTAAAACCGTGAAAACCAAATAATAGAATGTGATACTTCGAATGGAGATAGTTATGGTTTTTCCGTCGGTGCAGCAGTTGTAATGAGTTTCGCCATTAAAACATTTAGGAATGAAAAAGGCATTAAGACGGTGAAAATCAGACAATGGAATGTGATACTTCGAATGGAAATAATTATGGTTTTTTTGTCGATGTTGTGGTTGTATGAGTTTCGCCATTAATATGTCTAGGAATGAAAGAGGTATTAAAACCGTGAAAACCAAACAATAGAATGTGATACTTCAAATGGAGATAGTTATGGTTTTTCCGTCGGTGCAGCGGTTGTATGAGTTTCGCCATTAAAACATTTAGGAATGAAAAAGGTATTAAGACGGTGAAAACCAGACAATAGAATGTGATACTTCAAATGGAGATAGTTATGGTTTTTTCGTCGGTGCAACGGTTGTATGAGTTTCGCCATTAAAACATTTAGGAATGAAAAAGGTACTAAGACGGTGAAAACCAGACAATAGAATGTGATACTTGGAATGGAAATAATTATGGTTTTTTCGTCGGTGATATGGTTGTATAAGTTTCGCCATTAAATATCTAGTAAATCATAGTTTTAAGACGGTGAACATAAGGTAATAGATGGTGATATTGCGAATATTAAGAGGGGTATAGTGGAAATAATTGTGTGCCGTGGTTTTTTCGTCGGAGTTGTGATTGTATGAGCTTCGCCTTTAAAACTACTCGTAGGAATAAAAGTGATATTAATACGGCGAAAACAAGGAAATAGACTGTGACATTTTGAATATGAAGAGGAGTAATGGAAATAATTATGGTTTTTTCGCCAGAGTTGTGTTTGTATGAGTTTCGCCATTAAAACTATACCTATGAATAAGAGAGATATTAAGACTGTAAAACACAAGGAAATAGACTGTGATATTTTGAATATTAAGAGGGATAATTGAAATAATTACAAACGGTTTTTCGTCGGAGTTGTGGTTGTATGAGCTTCACCATTAAAACATCTAGGAATAAAAAAAAGGTACGAAGACGATGAAAACAAGATAACAGACGGTGATACTTCGAATATTAAGAAGGGTAATAGAAATAATTATGGTCTTTTCGTCGGAGCTGAGGTTGTATGAGATTCGACATTAAAACTACACCTAGGAATAAAAGAGATATTAAGACGGTGAAAACAAGAAAATAGACTGTGATATTTCGAATATTAAGAGGGGTAATGGAAATAATTTTAGTTTTTCGTCGGAGTTTTGATTGTAAGAGCCTCGCCATTAAAACATCTAGGAATAAAAGAGATATTAAGACGGCGAAAACAAGGAAATAGACTGTGACATTTTGAAAATTAAGAGGGGTAATGGAAATAGTTATGTTTTTTCGTCGGAGTTGTGGTTGTATGAGCTTCACCATTAAAACATTTAGGAATAAAAGGGCTACTTATTAAGACGATGAAAACACGCAAGAAGATATATTGTGATACTTCAAATATTAAGAGGAATAATGGAAGTAATTGTGGTTTTTCCATCGGAGTTGTGGCTGTATAAGGTTCACCATAAAAACATATAGGAATAAAAGAGATACTAAGACGGTAAAAAAAAAAAAATAGTGGTACTTCAAAATTAATTAAGAGGGGTAAGGGAAATATTTTTTGTCTTTTTGTCAGAGTTTTGGTTGTATGAGCTTTGTCATTAAAACATTTAGGAATAAAAGAGATACTAAGACGGTGGAAACAAGGAAGTACAATGTGATACTTCGAATATTAAGAGAGGTAATGGCAATAATGTTTTTTTAATCGGATGAGCTTCATCATTAAAAAATCTAGGAATAAATAAGATACTATGATGGTGAAAACAAAAATAGACGATGATACTTCAAATATTATTTCCGATTGAACCACAGTAATCTTTATTTTTTTCTTAAATTATATATTGAACACATAACAATCTAAGAAGAAGCACCCTCATAATAATTATGGCATGCCATAATTCCGTATGGTGATTTAGTTATAAGCCTTGTACGTGTGCATTAGCAATTTAGCATAACACCTTAGTTTTGATTGAGAATATGCTGGCTTAGTTTTACTGGCAGCACGTACCAGGGAGGAAAAAGTAACCAATATTAGCAACTTTTGACTTGAAGTTGATGTGTGACAAGAAGTTGATTGTTCTTTTTGCTGTGGAGTTACGTGTTAAGTATCAATATTTCGCATGTGCTTTGTTGATCCATAAAAAAATCAATAAACTGTATGTGCTTAAGTCCAAGTTTTTAGTGAACTTAATTAGTTCGGAGGATTGAACATTTGATTTAATTTTTGTCATATATAGGAACAAACTTTGTATCTCTGTGTTTTTGTTAGTGTTAGAATAATACAAAATTTGTATGAACACTTACTTTAATTAATCAAGATTTTTATTGGAGTTTTCTTATTATCTTCTATATGTTGATCATGCATATTTCTTTATTGGTTTTGTTTAATGGTTGTTAAAATCGGTAACTATAGCTTAATGTTTATCTTTTTGTTGGTTTAGACGCTACCACGACTCTTGATATAAGATTCATTTTGATATGGAAAAGAAAGTATAAGGGTTTATAACGCCAAACTTTTAATAGTTGATACATAATTGAAAGCATGAAGAAATTAAGGTCTATATGCTGATGTCAGCTTTATATGCCAATATACATTTATTTATTTCTTCACACACTTTTATTGTTCATAATCTTCACGCGTTTTAGAATTAAATTCAAACGATCTAATTTAATTTATTACAATGTTTGTTACCAATATTTTTAATTATATATCAATGATCCACTACTCGAGCTTTTATATAGCTTAACCTTGACACTTAGTTATACTTTTTTGTAACATTTACTCGTGCCTCTGAATCTCGTTATCATACGTGTTTTCTAGGCTACAAACCTTTTCACTCTACTCCTCGGTTTCATTCTTTAATTTTCCGCTTCCCTATAATTTTATTACAGTTGGTCCAACTACGATTGAGTACTTGCGATGAGAAGGAAAACTAAGATTCAAATGAAATTCAATGACACATATATTATTTAATAGGAGGCACAAATGAATCTGGAGGTCTGTTTGAGTTAATTGGCTATGTAATTAGTTATTTCATAATAATTTTCAACCGAAACCAAATATAAATACACATTTGAACACACTGAAATGGATTTCCAAATACATATATAAAGTCTTCTAGCATATTAGATACTAATTGTGATTAATGGTATAATCATTGAGGTATGAATTAATAAAAATTTATGAAATTTTATTTAACATTGAAATTCAAATTGATGATGATAATATTATAATTACGGTATTACGAATATATGACTATATATTCCTGTCTCAAACACTCATAAAATAAAGTTATATTATTTAAGATATTCTCAATAAGAACTAGAATGGTCTTTCCACTATAACATATTTTTTTTACCAAGAAAGTATAGAATTATGCTCTATTTGTGTGTCTCTTTCCCTTTAGCAAACTAAAGCAATGCATTATTTACCTTAGATTAACCAGTAAATATATTTAAAAAAAATTAATTTAAATTAGGAAATAAATAGGAAAGTCCATGAGAAAAGGAAATAAATGCACATACATCAAATCTTATTAGGTAATTAAACCCTTTCAGATATTAAAATAAATGTAATTTTTTAAAAGATCATTTTTTCTTGTTGCAAGGAAACCTCTTTATGAAATTTCATGAAATATCATGAAATGTAGTAACTAATCTACTAGATATTGATTGATAGTTAGTAAATCAAAGTTATTTTTGAGCCTTTAAATAGATATATATTGTGTGTCAGCTGCATAATTTATTCCCTAAAGAGTTTAGCACAACAAAACTCTTTTACTACATGAAAATTTAATGCAATGGTAGTATTGCTATTATTGCTATTATTGCTATTATTATTATTATTATTATTATTATTATTATTATCATTATTGATTAAGGAATTATCAATTTACATTTTTAAAAGGAATTAAATTTATATCAGGAATTAAATTTGTATAAGGAATTAAATTTATATAAGGAATTAAATTTGTAAAAGTGTAAACAAATATAGATATCATTTTCAATTAAGGAAGTGTTTTTTTTTAGGCTCTCTAGACTAAAAAAGTAAAAGAAAATAAAAGCTTGAATACTTCAATAGGTATTTCATTCCATTAATATTACTAGGAAATAAATTTATAGATATAAAAAGGAATCATTACCTTGTATAAATTAAATAAATAATAAAAAATTCTATTTTATTGTTTGACAGTATTTATGTCCTTCTCTAATTTAAATATATATATTTTTTCCTTGTTATTTTACACTTCCATATATTGAATTATGTATATAAATATAAAGAAATCAATATTGTAAATTTGTTTCCTTGTTCTATGCTGAGAAACCTCAGGAATTTATTCAAATTACTGCCAAAACATGTAATAAAATGGAGATTGACATCATAAGGAATTTCTATGTATCTTTTTCCTTTTTAGTTTACACTTTTACAAATTTAATTCCTTATATAATTAAATTTATAGAAATCAATATTGTTAATTTGTTTTCTTGTTGATCATTTTGAGAATCCTCGTGATTTTATTCAATTTACTGCCAAACCATGTAATAAAATGAAGGTCGACATCTTAAGGATCAAAATAATTTTGGAATATTTAAAGGAATGGTATGAGTGGGATCCCCATGTCATTTGTCAAAGAGTGAAATAAATAATTGGAGCGATGACTTTCTAATTTTTTTAGTGGAAGAAGTAAATAGTAAATTGAAAGAAAGAGGACGACATCATATAGGAAATTCTAAAAAGTAGCGGTAAAGGGTAGTGGCGGTGTGTGCACGTGCATCGAAGGGCAAAGCGCACCCGAACCCAAAAAGCATGCCTTGGCCGAAGGTGGTCAATCCAGTTATAGATTTACCTCTTGTTATAAATTGTTTATAATTATACCAACTAATAAAATAAATTGTTTAATCCACTTACCGCAATTTAAAAAGGTATAGTTTATCCAATATTTCTATATGCAATTACTTTAAAGTTTCGTCTCTTAACCTTTTAACACTTTATTTAGAAATATATCCCATTTCGACTATTTGACGGTTATTAACACTGGTGATTTGTTTCTTTAAACAATATGAATCAATTTATTCTCCAAGAAAAAACTTAATAATATATTTCTTTCAACTATCACTACTTTCTATGTTATATACAACTATTTGATTATTATTTTTTGTCAAATGTATTTGTAAGCCAGATACTATTAACAAAAGCAAAACACTTATTTACATATGCACACATAGGAGCATATTGTTGGAGTAGTGTCCTCCGACAATAATGCAATTACTTAATAAGTCATTAAGTAGTAAAATCGGTATTGAGTTAATCATTTGATTATGTAATTAGTCAGTTGATTAACGTATATCGATCGATAAGCGCAATTAACCTGTTAGGGTTTGACGTTATAGTCGTATGACAACGGTAATCAACTGATCTCCCTCGGTCACACCTAAAAGGTAATTTGACTCCAAAAAGTAATTATATGTATACAAGATACGACATAATTATACCCTAATTATAATGAGAGCTTAATTAAGAGTCAGATAGTTATATAATGTGATAATATGAGTTTTGAACTCAGGTCGAATGAGTTAGTTTATTATTTGATTATATGATGATAAATAATTAATAAAATTCATATGAAGCAAAACTTAGATTTTCATTCCACTCCAAAAAAACCATACATCCAAGCTTTTCAAAGAAAGCTAGAGCTACACAAGGCAAGCAAAAATACTACTCTCATCACAAATCTTAGTACAAAAATAGACCCTAACACAAAATGAAAACTGAATCTGTCGGATCAAATGATCAACAGAATGAGCTAAGTCAGCAAACACCCTAGAATTTCGTTCAAGCCAAATATGATAGACTGAGGCAGCCAAAGCACACCTGACCAATCTCTTCCTCCAGTCCTTGCCCCTAATCTGACTGTCAAACCATCTGAGATCAGCTCTAAGACTGTGAGGATGCTTGCTGCATCCAGCCCAAGACTAACAACAACTCTAAGATTTGCTTAAAAAAAAAATTCATATGCTTTCTAATATATAAAGTGGTGATTGTATAAGTGACTAAAGAATTAATTCAGTATTATGATACTAATTTACTAATATTAGATTAGTATTAGTATAATTAACAGTGAATTATGAGAAATTAATAAATGAACTATTATCTACATGAGTTGTAATATTACAAGTTAATTTATTGTATCTATTAAGGATACAAAGTCAGTATCATTTCACATGTTAAATGTTCAATAAGTAAATAATATTTCTAACCTTGCACCTCTAGTATATATATTGTGGAGAGTTACTAGACTTCATTTTCTCTCACAATTCACTCAAAATATTAAAATAGAAAAGGAGGGAAGAAATCTTATGTCTTTTCTCTCTTTCATTTCGGCCACCATAGTAAAGCAACAAGAGAAAGCTTCTTTTGTCGCATGCACAATATTATACTATCACATATTACAACTCCTATATTATACTAATCCCTCCGCGTAGTTGGCGGACGTGAGGAAGTATGTACGACGCTCGAGAACCACCGAATAGGGGCATGATCCAGCCAATAGTTCAGTTTTGTACACTAGTTTAGTTTACTCAATAGCTTAGTTCAACTCAATAATTTAGTTCACGTAAGTTCAGTTCAACTCACTAGTTTAGTTCACTCATCGGTTTAGTTTAGTTCACTTATTTAGTTCACTTCATTTCGGTTAAGTCAATTAGTTTAGTTCAATTCAGTTCATTAGTTTAGTTTAATTATTTAATTTCACTAGTTTAGTCTAGTTCAGCTCAGTGACAAGTTTGGTTCACTCATTAGGCTAGTTCAGCTCACTAGTTTATTTTAGTTCACTAGTTTAGGTCACTTAATTTCTGTAACACCCTAACCCTTTGCGGGCTGGTCAATGTCACCAAATGTGGCTCTCCAGGATATGTACAAGCCCCACTGTACCAACACTGGTCTTTTCAGTGCACTTTGTCCTCACTTGTGCACACCTGAGAAACTTCTCATGAGGTCACCCATCCTTGTACTACTCCCAGCCAAGCAAACTTAACTGTGGAGTTTCTAAGTAAATGGAATCCCTGAGAAGAAGATGCATCTTGTTGATATGACTAGTACTATCAATCCTATTAAGCACTCATCAATCTCATCTCAAATCTGGGGTATCACAATCATCCCCACTAAAGGACTACAACGTCCTCGTTGCATATGTAAGCTACTCACAAACAATCCCAGGATGCACCCCTGCTAGGTGACTGAACTGCACTTAACCACCACAGCTCAGCACACGGTCGCAGGGTCGTTGTGATACCATTTGTAACACCCCGACCCCTTGCGGACTGGTCAATGTCACCAAATGTGGATCTCTATGATATGTACTGGCCCCACTATACCAACACTGATCTTTTCAGTGCACTTTGTCCTTAATTGTGCACACCTGAGAAGCTTTCCAAGAGGTCACTCATCCTTGTACTACTCCCATCCAAGCACGCTTGACCGTAGAGTTTCTAAGTAAATGAGCTCCCTTAAAAGAAGATGTATCTTGTTGATATGAGTAGTACTATCAATCCTATTAAGAACTCATAAATTCTCATCTCAAATCTGGGGTATCACAATTTCTGCTCACTGGTTTATTTAAGTTCATTTTACTAGTTTGGTTCAATTATGTTCACTATTCTTGTTTGTCATAGGCTCAACGATAGTCATGTAAGTACTCAAGAATCTGCACATTTCCAAAAATGGGTGGATGATTTGGATTTGTGTGAGGTCAGGAAAATTGATGGTCATTACACCTGATGCAATAAACAGGAATACAGGATGATGTGGAAAGGAAATACTGCAAGCTTGATTGGGCTTTTGATAACCCTAACTGGTTCGGTGCTTACTCTGCTGCTATAGTAGACGTGTAGGAAACCGGGGTCTCAAACCATAGTCCTCAGTTACTCTCTGTGCCTAGCTGGAATAATAAATGTAAGTAACCTTTCAGGTTCTTTAATTTCTTGTGTACTCACCGTGATTTTCATGAGATGGTTGGTGAGGCTTGGAGTAGTAATGTAAGTGGACATAAAATTAGCTGTGTTCTAGAGAATTTGGGAGTGTTACTGACTGTGAGCGCACGGACCCGCGGCTCTTTTTTTTAAGTTTTTGTTTTATTAACGTTAAAGAGTGGAGTACGTTCGAGAACCACCACTTAGAAAAGGAGTACGGCGAGGCTAGGGGCCTCTGGACCGTTCCTATTGACTTTCAGGTTCTCATAATAGTGTAGTGGCAGAAACAGAATTGACCAGACACAACAAGGCTGCGTCACTGGTTGAGGCGCAGCCATAAGGCTGCGTCATAACCAGTGACACAGGCCAACATGGCTGCGTCAT
>CAAKMY010114668.1:0-10351 GCA_901111285.1 Corrigiola litoralis | reverse complement strand
TTTAGACTATTCAAAATTCTGGTTGGAATTTGTTGGTTGAAACTATAAAATATAATAGTATAGTTTAGGTAGTAAGTTATAAAGAGCAAGAGAACTAAGATGTGGAATGAGTATAAATCTTAACATCATGAAGTATTACTATCACTATCATTGAACTCAACAAATTTTAATCTATTATTTGAGGATGTGATCATATTGAAGTAAATTTAAAGATTATTGTATGAGAAAATGTGTGGGTTTATATATGTTGGAGGTAACAAAAAAAGACTCGATGAGATACATATTCAAGAGAAAATCCATTTAGCTTAGATAAAAAAATTTAAACTTGGATTTAAGGTGTTACGAAAATTTCACTAAAATTGTTTTGAAAAATGTTTTTTTGGCCTTAGTGAAATAAACACCCACTAAAGATTTAGTCTCATATCCTAACTAAAAGTTAGGACATCTAATATTATCATTAAACCAAGAGAGTATAATTTTTTAGTATAATATGGTGCTTTACTCTTATTTGGAAAGAACCACTTTCCTTGTTTACTAGATTAGTTAGAGGTAAGGTTGGTTGCACATTAACCTCTCCATGCCTCTTCTAAAAACAGATACATAATGCGCAACGGTTTGTAATCTCAACGTGCATATTCATTTTCCTTTGTCAAGCAAATAACACAATTTTTTTTCTTTTTGGTTATGAATATGTATAGGTATGGTAAAATTTAGATCACCCTTGACCTTGACTCTAAAAGTTTCTTACTAAATAAAGTGAGAGTTTTGCTTTGTTCTTATTTAATCTTAATCACAACGAAAGGAAATGAACCTTTTAATCACATAAGTCAACAAGACCTAATGTCAAATAAATCTTATCCTTAGATTGGCAAATTGAATACATTCTCATAAAACCTCCATGGAAAATCGTAAAATTTTAAGTTAATCATATGATTCATATCCAATAAATCACAAAAATTGACAAAGGTTCATAATTAAATTAGATATGAAAATACCATTATCCATAATAATGAAATACGAAATTACTCAAATGTGTAAGAATAATTCACTTTCTATCAAGTAAAAATCAAACCTCTGATATCCATGTGTGGTATAATATAACTAACATGAGTTGTGCCACTAGCTAGTTAGGGCTTACATTAGACAATAATTGTGAAGCAATAATATAATCAATTTGAGCGTTATCCAAACTTGTAATCATAGGAGGCGGTACCGTAATACCAGATTGTTTGAGATATGAGTTGCATTGACTAAACTTCTGAAAAATCAACGAGTTAATCGAAGATATTGCAGTGTTGAATGCCCTACTAACAAATTGTTGGCGAACAATAGCACCATTGTATGTAACATTTTGAAATAAGGGAACACATTCATTAAGTGCATTTTTTACATTGACATCAGTTGATGGGTTGTTGACAATGTGTTGTGTATCTACTAACAATTCGCCTGCATCATTTTGTGCACAATCTAAAATTGCTTCAATGACGTCAACATCTTTCTCAATGTCGCCACCAAAATTGTGAACACAATAATTACACGACGATGAAGCGGAGGTTGTGCTACACATTTTCTCGGCTAATGTGTCATCGGCTTGTACAAAAGAGGAGGTTAGACTTGAGAGTAGCATGGTAATGATAACAAAGTTGTTTTTGTTATAGGTCATTTTATAATTTGGTTGAGAGTAAGGGCGTAGAATTTAAAAAAGAGTCTTGATATGTATATCAATGATGACAAAAAAAAAGGAGATTGACATCAATATATAGAGTTTGCATGAATATAATGATTGGTAAAAGAAAAATCAGAGAAAGTATATGCAAATTTGGTATGGTATAAAGTATCTCTTAGGATTTCAAATTGATTATTTTTCTTTTTTGCCCGATCACATAATTTACATAGTATGATCTCTTACCAAAACTTTATAGTTGGGGTATTTGCTTCTTTTTTAACAAGATTACCTTGGTTGTACAACTTGATCTCTTGCCAAACCTTTATATTGAGGTCTCATTGAACTCAATGACTTTATAACATTCTTGATAGTGAAGATCTTTACAACTTGATCAATGTGAAGTTCATACAAGGAATAACTAATTGAGTTAGAGATGAATATATGGTGAAGGTAAGAGACTAAAAGGTTAAGAAATAAATATTAGAGAGAATGAAACACACATATGTGCAAATATTATAACACCCCAAATATTTTGGGTATTTGTAATATTATTTTATGGGGTTTATAATTTATTTTGAGAAAAATATATTCTGTAGTTTTTATTGAGAAAACTATATATTTGAAAAAATAAAGGAGAGCTTACCATTTATTTTTCCGTTATTTATAAGTGGGTTGTACTTTTAATATTAATGGGTCAAGTGATCAACCGAAAAACACTAATAGATAGAAAAAAAAATTAAAAATACAGTAACTCACTTATAAGTTCAACGTGTCAGACACCCCTAAGTTGTTCTTTTTTTTTTTTGTGACAACACTACCAACTTAGAGCTTGTTTGGTGACACTTTAAGAAATAGCTTTTCTGTTTTTGAAATGAGAAAAACAGTTTTTGAGCCAAAAATAGTGATTTAAAGCCCCTTCCTAAAACTCATTTTTATTAGAAACAAAACAACAAAAACAAGAAGTGAGATTTTTTCACTTCTAAAAACAACGAAACTGTTTTTTCTTTGACTATCCATATTCTCCAAAAATTATAGAGATTTATATAGCGTATATTATACGCATTTCATTCGTGTCAAAATAAAATTAATAATATTAGGAGTTCATAATTTTTTGATTACTATTTTAATGATAATTGGATTTAAAGGTCTCACAATAAATAGATTAAAAACATTGCCAAACACAATTGATTTTATTATAAGTGTTTTTAAAAACTATAAACCAAAAAATATTCAAGTGTTTTAAAATAAAAACAGAAAAAACGTTGCCAAACAACATAACAACATCACCTTATCATTTGCGTCCTTAATATTTCCCAGCAGCCCCATCGTCTGCCTGTACAAAGTCTATACTTTTCCGACGACCCTTCATCTTTTTGGCGAGGTTCAGGTTGATGATTGACACTACTTATTTTGTTGCCTCTATTTCGACCTCCTATGACCTCCACTTATTTTGGAGTGAGCTTTTGAATTATTATTTTTAGTTAAAGGTTGATTCTTTAAAGATTTAATTTATGTAAATTCTGAGATTTTGAATCTTTATTTGATGGAAGTGTTCAATGTATATTCATGATTTCGGAGTTTCAGGTTTAATTCGTGAAGTGTGCTTTTCGCATTTTGGTCTGTTGATCGCTTTTTGTTAAGGTAACACGAGTCTTACCATTTTTCCAAATTATGTGACTTTATATTATTTGTGAAGTTGTTATTGTGATATGGTGTGTTATAGACAACTTGTGATGTTGTGTTATTTATGAAATGATTACAAGGATAAATCGAATACATGAAGCAAAAGTTAGATTTTCATTCCACTCCAAAAAACCATACATCCAAGCTTTTCAAAGAAAGCTAGAGCTACACAAGGCAAGCAGAAATACTACTCTCATCACAAGTCTTAATACAAAAATAGACCCTAACACAAACATAAAACTGAATCTGCCTAATCAAATGGTCAACAGAATGAGCTAAGTCAGCAAACACCCTAGAATTTCGTTCAAGCCAAATGTGATAGACTGAAGCAGCCAAAGCACATTTGACCAATCTCTTCCTCCAGTCCTTGCCCCTAATCTGACTGTCACACCATCTTAGATCAGCTCTAAGGCTGTGAGGATGCCTGCTGCACCCAGCCCAAGACAGTATTGCTTTCCAAATTTGCTTAGAGTAAGAACACCCAAAGAACAAATGTGGAGCAGACTCAGACTCTTTCAGACACAGGAAACACCTGTTAACAAGTTGGAAACCCCTACTCCCAAGCCTATCTATAGTAGCTAAACAGTTCTGAGCAGCCAAGAGTGTGATCACATCACGCTTAGGAACAACAACTACATCCCAAATAGTCTTCCTACCAATCTGAGCAGCAGCTTCAGCTCTAAAAAACTCATAAGCCTTCCCAACCTGAAGACCCCCTGCTTGACACCAGCTCTGCAATTTCAGGATAGCATGATCAGTCCCCCCTGCTGCAGCAACAAACTCATCCCTAACTGCTAGAATTCCCTTCCAAGATTCTGAAATCTCACCCTTTCTCTGCATAGACCAAATGGAGCTATTGTGACAATGATACTGATTTAACCAATTACACCACACATTGCTAGCTAAAAAGTGACTTCTAGCCACCCACTTTAACAACATAGCCTTGTTCCAGCTCAACACCTCTTTGATGCCCAAGCCCCCTTGCTCCCTGGACCTGCAAATGTTATCCCAACTTTTAAACACCATCTTCCTATGACTATCAGTGTTTTCCCACAAAAAATCCCTGCAAAGCTTCTGAATTCTTTTCACAACTCCAACAGGTAACAACAAACCAGAGCACCAATAATTTTCAATACCAAAGACAATTGAGTTAATCAACTGACACTTCCCAGCATATGACAAGTACTGATTAACCCAGTGCTGCAACTTCCCCCTAATTTTATCAATAAGAGTATGATACATCCCTGCAGATAACCTGGCTGAGTTCAATGGCAAGCCAAGGTACCTAAAAGGGAAGTGCCCCTCTGTGAAACTAGTCTCATTAAGAATAGCTTCCTTAACACTGCAACTCACACCACCAAAATAGCAGCAAGTTTTCAAGGGATTAGCATGCAATCCAGAGCCAATAGAAAACCTATTAAGACAATCAGCAACTGCCTTCACAGAGGGACATCTCCCCTTGTGAAAACCAAGAGATCATCAGCAAACACCAAGTGTGTGAGACCAAGCCTGCAACACTTTGGATGAAAGGAAAAGTGCTCTGTTTTGTTAAGCTCCCTAAGTGATCTGGACAACACTTCCATGCAGATAACAAATAGGTAAGGGGAGATTGGATCACCTTGCCTCAAACCATTCATACCATCAAAGTAGCCCACAGCCTTACCATTAACACAAACAGAAAACTTAGCCCCCTTCAAGCAAGCTATAATCCAAGCAACAAATACATTAGGAAAACCAAGAACAGCAAGACAGTGCTCCAAGAAATCCCAATTAACAGAGTCAAATGCTTTCCTTATGTCAATTTTAAGGATGCACCTAGGAGACACAACCTCTCTCCCATATTTCCTAGAGAGCTCCTGAGCAAGCAAAACATTATCCATAATGTTCCTATCCTTAATGAAAGCATCCTGCTCCATACCCACCAAAGTAGACATAACAGCCTGCAGCCTAGAAGCAAGGACTTTAGTAATTGTCTTGTAAATTGTATTACAGCAGGAAATTGGTCTGTAGTCAACAACACTCTCAACAACAGAATTCTTAGGAATCAAGGCAATAAGGGTGGAGTTCACCTGTTTCAGCAACACACCAGACCTGAAAAAATCAGAAACAGCCCCACAGAAATCAGCACCAACCACTGACCAAGCATGCTTGAAAAACCCTGAAGAGTACCCATCAGGTCCAGGACTCTTATTCTCATGAATAGAGAACAAAGCTGCCTTAATTTCAGAATCAGTAACAGGCTTGATAAGCAAAGCACCCTGAGACTCAGAAAGAGAAGCACTAGCGGCCACCTGATCCCAATCAAACTCAGAGACAGCACAAGCACTGCCCAACAACCCCTGATAATAATTCAGAAAAGCTGTTTCCACACCATCTGATGTACTATGAACAACACCCTGCAAATCCTTGACTTTACCAATAAAAGCTTTAGATCTCCTTTCAGCCACCTTAGCATGAAAAAAGTGTGTATTACCATCAGAAAGCTGAATATCCTGCACCTTAGCTTTCTGGGCTAAAACACTCATCTCAGTTTGCTTGAGTGAAAAGAATCGAGCCTTCAAGGAATTCTCATGATCAAGTAAGACAGAATTGAGAGGGTCAGCTTGAATAGCAATTTGACATTGCTCAAGCTTATCCCTTGCCTCACTGACTCTGCTACTGATGCTAGTGAAAGACACTCTATGAATAGACTACAACACAGGCTTCAACCTTTTTAGCTTAGTAACAAGCTGAAACATCTTAGTACCAACAACAGGGAGGCACCAAGATTCATGAACTAGATCCAAAAAAGAATCAGACATGCCCCAACAATTAAGATACTTAAACTGCCTAGCAAAAGGAACAGAGGAAAGAGCTTTAACCAACACTGGAGAATGATCAAAAACACCCTGGAGGAAGAAAATCAACCCTAGAATGAGCAAATCTCATAAGCCAGTGAGAGTTAACCAGAGCCCTGTCCAGTTTAGACCACTTCCTAGCACAACCATCCTGCATATTTGTCCAAGTGAACAAGCTATCTGAGCCCTGCAGATCAGAGAGACCAGCACCATGGACACAAGCACTGAAATCTTCCAAATCCTTAAACTCAGGAGGACAATTACTTATCCTTTCTTCCTCTGTCAGAACCACATTGAAATCACCCATGACCAACCATGCCTCATTCAACACCTCTGAAGTCTCTAACAGAAACTCCCAAACAGCCCTTCTAACAATACCATCATTGCTAGCATAAACAAAAGTAGCAAAAAAACTCTCATTAGAAGCCAAATGCTCAATCCTGCAATGAATGAATTGAGCATTAACAACTAAAATATGAACATTAACCAGATGAGGTTGCCAAAGCAACCAAATCCTCCCATTATAATGCTCAGTATAATTATGAGCAACTCCAAATCTAGAAAACTTCCTCCTAAACAACTTAGCAGCTTTATTCTCCTTAATTCTAGTTTCTAAAATAGCCATAACACCTATTTTATTAGCAAACAAGAATCTAAGTAATTCTTGTTGCTTCAGGGGTTCATTAAAACCCCTGATGTTCCAGCTACAACAAATCACACCAGGGAAAGGAGGCAAGCCACCCCCTTCCTTCTCAACACCATCAAATCCAGGGTCATCATCAGCCTCATTGTCCAACAGGGAGAACTTGTTACCCACATAAAAACCATATTTCTGAGCAAAACTCAACCTCTTGGTCCTACAAACCATAGAGAACACATTATCCGTTGACACAGCTTGCAAAACAGAGACAGGAGAGTCCTCATTAACAAATCTGCATCCGGACCACCTCCTTGATCAGCAACCTCCACAGATTCCAAAGCAGCAACATCAGCCTCAGAAGTAACTTGATGAGACAACCCCAAGCCAGCAACATCAGAAACAGAATCAACAATTCTGCTAAGCACATCCACTGGCTTATAAACATTCTTAGTGACAGCACACTTCTCAACCACATGACCTATCTTCTTACAACCAGAGCAATAGTAAGGGACCCACTCAAATTCAACCTTCTGCTTCATTCGACCGATAGGAGTACAAACCCAAACATGCTCAAACAAAGGTTTTGAGATATCAACTTCCACAAGCAACCTAGCAAAAGAGATTTTGTCATTTGTAGTAGTAAACTTGTCAGCAAAGAGAGGCTTACCAATCTTGCTGGCTAATTTACTAAGAGCAGCACTTGACCAAAAACAAGGGTCAAGGTCAGGAAGTTTAACCCAAACAGGGAAAGCTGTAAGATTATCCAATTCCTGAGAAAAGAAAGTCCATCTCTTAATGAGCATGTTACAACCCATCAAAGTCCACGGACCACCCTTAAACACAGCATCCATATCCTCAGTCTTATCAAACCTAAACTAGAACCAGTTCTTTTTGTAATAAAGAACCCTAGGCTTATCGACAAAATTCCAATGCCTCTTAACAAACTCCTCAACCTGACCTAATTTAGGTCTAGCTCCAACAAATGTCCCAACAAGTGTATTACACCAGAATTTAATCTCATCATCAATGTCCGCCTCAGTAATAACAACATCGTCCGAGTCCACAGGATTCTCCACAAACTCCAAGGTCATACCCACCTGATCCTTCCTACGAGCACCATTAAACATCACCTTATCAGCATAAGACCCAGAGGTAACCCTCCCCTGATTTTTCTCCTTAGATTGTTCTCTTTCAACAGGGATATTAGTGTCCAGCCCAACAATAGGATTATCACCAGAAATACCAGCATTATTGTCCACAGAATTATCATGCAAAAGAAAATCAGCAGAGATATTACCACCAGCAGCTTGTGCATGGCCAGATGGACTCATAAGCACCTCAGAAGAAGCAAAAGTAGGGGGAAGAAAAGCTTGGAGAGTAGTCGCAGAACGTAAGACCCTTCCTTCCAGCTGGGTAGAAGATTGCTTCCCATCCACGTCACCACCATCATCAATAATACCACCAGAAGAAAGCCCTGAGCTAGGGGCAGGTGGATCTGAGCTCAGCTTCGGAGGTCTCCCTTCTGCCCATGGTAGAGAGGAAAGAAAAGTACGTGTAAGACGGTCCTTAGTATCGCACTAAACTACCATGAGAGAGAGAAAATTTTGGTGATATTATCCCGTTGATAAATCGAATACATGAACATGCTTAGTTTTTTGTATATTTGTCATGGATTGGTGTTGTGATTATTATGAAATGTTTGGAATTGTCAAGGAAAGGTTCCTACCCTAGAGTCTATAGGTACACCATCTTGTTTCTTGATTTGCATGACCTTGCCGATACTTATTTATGATAGTATGATAGCTCCGAACATGTTTTATGGTTAGCTCAAATCATCGATCCTTGATTATTTATTATTGAATACTGAATACCGAATATTGGTATTGGTGCTTTTTTATGTGACTTGAGATGATGGATTATGGATTGGTTTACCTGATTCGTAGTCTTATATGAGAATAGTTTTTCAACTGATTTGTGAATTTATTGTTATTAATGGATATTGGGATATCATAAGTTTATTGGAGTACCTTGGGTTAATGATTTAATGGTGTAAGAGCTTGAGAATACGAAGGCTTATGGGAACCTTTGTGTCCTTGTAATTAATTTTCAAGTACTCTAACAAGTAAAACTTCATATTTACCTTAATAATACCTATTAATATCAACAAAATTACTAAAAAAATTATCATAAAACGACCACGTGAATTTCACGGGGCCAAAAACTAGTTAGTAGTCCAATCTTGTTTGATGCAAGCATTCATAAGATCCAAATAATATACAACATGCATACTTTTTTCTTTCATGAGTTTATTTATATGTAAAATGGTATATTTTGAGGGATTATTCCCAAATATGCAAGTATATAAATGGTAAACAATTTTTAACTAATGGTAAACAATCATAATTAATATCACCTAGTTATAAGTTGTCACTTTAATTTAAAAACATGGATTCTTTCCTATATGGAGTTTAAGAAATGCAATCTTAATATTTATTTAATGATTTATTTCTAGTTTTTGCCATGTCTTTACAAATTTGCTCTCTTTGCCCTACACAAATAAAATTTCTGAAAAATTATTACTTTATATAAGCCATTTGACCCAATTATAAATAATAAGTTAAATAAATCTAATCGAGGGGAAATTATGGAAGGAGCAAACGAAAGAAATGTTCTACCAATTAGCCTTTTACTTTGGTTCATCGTTAGTGGTGTAATAATAGAGAATTCAGAAGCTAAATTTGATTTGGGATGTTATCTCAAATGTATTTGGAATCCTAGGTTTGTCCCAATGGATTGTCAACTTAAGTGTACAAAGCCGATGGAAGTTTCAAATACAGAAGAATGGGAAGACAATTTTAACCATTTTTGCATGCTTGGTTGTGCTATTTCTAATTGCTCGCCTACAGCCAAGAAAACGCATAAAGGTTATGTATTTACATATTCCCTTAATCATTTGGTTTAGTACTTTAATTTCATAGAATACTTATATTTAGAAACTACCATATGCCATAACATCAAAATGCAATTTTACTTCAAAATTCAAGTAGCATGTTTAATTTGTTATTATATTGCCTAATATCGAGATTTGTTATTGTAGATTTGAAGAAAGTTGAAAGATGCAAGGCTTATTGTAGCTCTACATGTGGCAATATCTAATAATCTATTTATGTAAATGTTATAGAAGTATGAACCATTAAGAATAGATCTCCTCTTATGAAAAAGCATATGTAGGTTATGAAAAATTATAATAATGGAAAATAACTATTTGTGAGCACACGAACCCGCAGCTCTTTTTTAATTATGAGTTTTTGTTTGACGTTAAAGAGTGGAGTACGCTCGAGAACCACCACTTAGGGAAGGAGTACGGCGAGGCTAGGGGCCTTCGGACCGTTCCTATTGACTTTCAGGTTCTCATAATAATGTAGTGGCAGAAACAGAATTAACCAGACACAACAAGGCTGCGTCACTGGTTGAGGCGCAGCCATAAGGCTGCGTCATAACCAGTGACACAGGCCAACATGGCTG
>CAAKMY010114656.1:0-16610 GCA_901111285.1 Corrigiola litoralis | reverse complement strand
CGGAGGCGACTCGATCTAACTAAGACTCTTTTTTTTTTTTATTTTTTTTTTACTCTTTTCAATTTTTTGGATGTTCATATGATATGCATACGAAAATAAAACTAATCTATATGCGGACACAACAATGCATAAAGAAATAAAGCAAAGAACCATATACAAGACAAGCAAAGAAACATACTTACTATATACCAGAGTGTATAAACAAGGCAAGAGAGAACTCCTCCCCCAAACCATACTGAGCATTATCTCTAGTGCTCAAGACATGTGATCATCACCGGCTCCACAACCGTCGACGTCTCGGTGACCTCCTCCTCATATACTCAAGAACCCTCAATTTGCAAACCCTATCGCGAGGCAAGAGCAGAAACAGAAAAACTTGTAGTAACTTATCAAAGGCATGCGAACTCACTTCAGCAAAACATGCGTACCAAATTGATAAATTGAAAATAAAAAATATTATGAAGTGGCGGCCTACCTTGTAAGTAATATTATAAAGTTTAGGCTCAAAGAGCTCAAGAAAAGACTCATGAATAGTCCTACCACATTCAATAGGGTCATGAAAAATGGATAATTGTAACAAAAAAGGAGGACAAGTGAGGGGTGTGGTATTTATTGTATTAAGTGGAATTCATGAAGAAGATCTTTCAACATTAGAAGCACTAAAATTAACCTCATCTAGGTTTTGCACATCTTTCTCATCACTAGGAACCTCCATATGTAAATCTTCTATTTCCACTTTATTTTTTTCCTCAGTGGGCACATCTTTCTTTGTCTCCTCAAATACCTTACTTGAAGGATCCCTAATACAAAAATTATCATTCAAAATCAAAGGCGGGGGTAGAGAGCTTTGTTGGGTTAAAGGAGAGGGGAGGTCATAATCATAAACGCAATTATCTTCATCATTATCGAAAAAATCATCCCTTTCTCTTATAGAAATATATAAATTACTCACACAATCCTCTTTCACCTTTTCGAGTTAAGTCATCCTCCTCAAATTATCAGCAACAATTTCCATTTGATCTTTTTTTGATCTTATGATCTTTAGTGGCTTGGGCGATAAAGGTCTCAAATAATTCAATTTGTTGGCTCTGTGAAGCTATGACGTTATCCAACAAAATATCTAAGTTGGACTTAGGAGGGGGATTGCTCAACTCCCATTGCCAAGTATCATATGCCAAGTACCTAAAGAATCCTCAACTAACATCATAACTCACATCAAGAAACGTTCCCTCACGCATAAAATCGACAATAGCCCATGTTTCAGCATTCATGCCCTCATATATCACATGACATAAGTAATTTGATCAAAATACTTGTAAGCAAAAATGAGGAAAGTGGAAAGTAGCATTCATGGATTAAGAGTTTAAAAGAAAAAGGTCGGCCTAAAATTCCTGTAGAATTTTGTAGCTTAGCTTCCTTAGTGAGTTTTCGGAGACCACGAGCAATTTTCTCAACTTCAGGATCGTATATCAATTCATTTGTATATTTTGTCCAGCTCATACACAAAATCACTAATAGAAGCTACTAGTGGATGGGGATTAGTAAGCAAAAATTCACAAAACAAAACAAGAAACCGTTTTCCCCGGCAACAAGCCAAAATTTGACAGGTCATTTTGTACTATCAAAAATAATTAAAAATATAAAAATATGGTTATAAAAGTATTCTTAATTATAAATCTTGTTATTATAAATTTATATTTTGAGTAATTAATGGTCAAAATATGACCTCGACAAGTGTGAAAAAACAATTGTAAAGAATTGGTAAGAATGAAAGGAGTATAAAATAAAGGAAAAATTGATTAAAATAACACCACCTTTGGACGATCAAATAAAAATAGTACGACCTTAGGAAATCAATGAAAATAATACGACCTTTAACACTTTGAAACAAAAATGCTACGACACCCATCGACGAGGGAATCTCCAGCCAAACGGTGATGACTTGGATTTTATTATTATTATTTTCTGTGATTACAACTAATAACAATATCTAATAGTGATTAAAAATACTTTTAAAACACTCAAATCCTTCTACCTCCATCTTATTCACCCCACTCCCCTAAACCTCTTCCCTTTCCCTGCTGCACCCTAGCCACCTCGGCCCCACCCTTCTAAACCCCTTCCCTACACCAAAATCCCCTTTTCCGTACCCTAAACTCTTTCCTCACTATGAAATCCCCTTCTCATCCCTCTAAACGGCTTCCCCATCCCTAAAACCTCCCCCCCCCCAACCATCTAAATCTCCTTTTCCACCATCGATCTAGCCAAGAAGCTAGGCGAGAAATAGACGACAATGGCCTCTCCCCCATTATTATTGGACCGCACCTAGACCCACCACCTAACCCCATCTATGCCCGCAATATCCTTGAACCCTTCACCACCAACCAACTATTAGATATCCTCTCGCATAGATGTGAAGATAGTTGGGTTTGAGGTGGTAGATGCGTTTGGGTGGTTTCATAGGCGGTTTTATGGTTGTTTGTTTATTGTGGATAGTTTTGTTGGGTTGTTGGTGGTGGTTTAGGTGATACGTTTAGGTTGGTGGTGATTAAAACATGTTAAAAGGTGATACGTTTTTGCGGTGGGGAGGAGGTTTTCGGGGGTGGGGAAGGAGAGTTCTGGGGTTGGGGAAGACATTTTGAGGGTGGAGAGGAGGTTTTCGGGGTGTGGGAAGTGGTCTCGGGTGGGATGGGGAATTTCGAGGGTGGGGTAAGGGTGGGCAGATGTGGGTAAGGTGGAGCAGGTGTGGGGAAGGGGTTGGTGGTGAATGAGAGGGAAGAAAAAGGGGTTTAATGATTTAGACTAATCTAATTATTTTTAATTATTGTTACCAAATACAAGTTAGATAAAATAATAATAAAAAATTCATTAAATCATTTATATGACGAAGTTTCCCCCGCTGATGGGTGTCGTACCATTTTTGTTTCAAAGTGTTAAAGGTCGTATTATTTTCATTGATTTCCTAAGGTCGTATTATTTTTGTTTGATGGCCCAAATAAAAATTATTACCATTCAAATATACTCTATCATTTTCTTAAAATAAAAAAAAATTGTTCTACCCAAGTTGAGAAGAAGAAAAACGGCAAAAAAAATAGAAAAGAACATTTCCAAGGAGCAGCAGGCTCTCATCCATTTGTCTCCCAGTGGCCTCCTTCACCCCAGTCCCCCATCATCGCTGCCGGCCAGTGATTATCGTTCGTGGCCGTTCTCTCATCCTTCTTTTTCCGTACCAAGGTAAGTTATTCTCTGTCATCCTCCTCTTCTCTACGTAATTCCAGATTTTTTGTGACGATCATTCACAATGTTTAAACTTGTTTTGATATTACCCCATTGAATTTTCATGAGCTGTATACTAGCCCAAGTAGTTAGTATTTAGAGGTCTATGATGTGATTACTATTTGATTAAATGATTGAATTAGGGTGTAGCTTTAAAAATATTTTAATTCATTCTTGTATGAGATGGACACCCTAATGCGAGGCTAAAATTATTCTTAGCTTTCATTTAAGTTTATCCATCGCAATGTTCTTCTGACCAGTTTCTAGGACCTTATTGCACCCCATTTTCGACCCGAGCTGTGATACCCCATATCCGAATATGGGGATTCTTGAGCATATATCTGATGGGGCCCACCTATTTTGGATGGTATTGCCCTTCCTTTTACAAGGGCAAAACACGGTGGTGCCCTTGTGGAAGTTGGGCCCCCCACCGAATCACCGATATATGCTCAAAACTTCCCCATCACGGATATAGGGTTGTAGTTCCTCTTTTCGACCCGTTAAATAGTGGAATTACTAAGTCTTGCTCTCTTCACTAAAGTTATAGCTATTGATCTCAGCTTTCGAAAGCATCTTATAACACTTCATTCCGTGCTATAAATAGTGACTTCTGACTGAAATACAAAGCCATGTCCAGCTCCACAGGTTCCGTTTTTGACCAATTAAACAAAAGATAATGAACATGTTTTTCGTCTAATCTTTTGTAGGATTAGTAACTTAATTCCCTACAAGGATAACATAACATGGATGAAAATGGAAGTCATTTAAACATTATGTATCCTAAAAGCAAACATCATCATATGCATGAGATATTTAAGATAGATCAAGCACAAGGAGAGAATTATTGGAATTGTGGTGGCTTCTTATTATTACTTTGAACAAAATTATTATAATGTGCAATATGGAATATAAAGTATTGCCATTTTACCCATTCAACAAGCTAGTAAAAGTGCATTTTCGTCTTTCATTTTTTTAGGAGTGTCGAGTCGCGCTGATCGGAAAACAAGCATCCAGCAAAAGAGATGGCACTTCGGCAGCAAGCAAGGGGCTCGCTACCCTCACTTATGAGACTAGTGAAGAAAGACAACACCCCTAAATACCAAACAACTGACCATTATTTACCTTCTCTCCGTCGTACTTTCTCTCTCTACGATCAAATCAATCTCATTGATAATGTCCCTGAAGACCAGCTCCGCTTTCAAGAGTACATCATACTTCCCTCCCTAATTCGATGCATTTTTTTATTATTTTCTTGTCTTATGATTTATGCATATATTAGGATTTTTGTAGGTTCGACGAGATCGGGTTTAAGGTGAACGGGGTAAAGTATGAAGGCAGTTTGTTGTGTGTTGGCAATTTGCTCATGTCTTGGAAACCTACCAACTTTTCCCAAATAACTCCTGATAGGTAATTTACTTTTTTAATTTTAATTACAAATTGCTAAATTTACCTTTCATTTTCACTTCATTTTTACTTCATTTTATGTTATTTATCTGGTGTAATTGCTGTTAGTAATTAGTTACGGACGTCTTTGATGTTATATACTCCCTCCGGTCCATATAGGTTGGTCACATTCGACTTCATGGTCAAATGATGTTAACAATGACAAATCAGACAGTAAGCTTAATAAGGGCATTAGCTTTTGTTGAAATGAGGAATAAGGGAAATGGTAACTGTATGAATCACAACTCATGAGAGCTTAGTTCTTGAGCTGTGCTCTAACAGGTGCAGCGCAAGAAGCTGCTGAGAAGTACTCTTATTGTCCTCCTTTTTGGCCATCTGTGACGCTCTGCTACAGGTAGTTAGTTTTCAGGATAAGCAAGTTGCGGTCTATTTGATATTGGTAACAAATGGAGGGTGTTCTACTGACAAGTTGTGAAAAACGATGGCAGCCTATGTCTTTTTAACGGTTTATCAGCACCTCTAGGCTCTTGCAGAAGAATAGTGTGAATTTGTGCTGCAGAAGAATATAATATGAGATTTACACTATGAATATGTAGCTTGGCATTATGCATGATTAATCTATTGTTCTTTAATATGGAAGTAGCCTTGGCAACCTGTTTACTTCATTCCATGGATTTAGGACAGCTTCGAAACTAGGTAGAAGACGGGTTTTCTCAATTCTAGATCATTCTTCTCCATTTTCCCCTCCAAAATTGTGGCTTGCCTTCTACAAGTTCGTGGAAGAATAAAATAGTAACTCTCCCTCTTTTCATTCTTTCTAGGTACAAGATGCATATTATTGTTCCCTGAAAAGTGGGGAAAACTCCCTTTAATCCTTTCAAAAACAAAAGAGGGAAAAACGTAGCTTTAATAATTCTGATCTGAAAATGCAGATTCTTAGCTTGACTGGTTTCTCAGAAGGTAAGCTACCTTTTCTTTTGGAATTACAAAAGGAGGGCTAGGCCCTAGTGATTAGGAATATTACGGGGGGTAGAGACGCCCATAGTGTCATGAAGTAACAACAAGCTCAAAGCTTGCGGCGGCGTCATAATGAAATGTTCACCTAGAGGATATGATAGGGCCAAGTAAGCCAACTTATC
This sequence comes from Corrigiola litoralis, assembly GCA_901111285.1. Classification (NCBI taxonomy): domain Eukaryota; kingdom Viridiplantae; phylum Streptophyta; class Magnoliopsida; order Caryophyllales; family Caryophyllaceae; genus Corrigiola; species Corrigiola litoralis. The sequence goes on along the minus strand of CAAKMY010114656.1, from coordinate 10,791 downwards.
CGCACAAAAATTCGCCTCACGGTATACATGAGATAAGGAGAAAGTCTTCCCCAAAGACAAAAGGGACTTGCACTCCCTAATAAGAGTACCATACATCTCGTTACTCGATCTCCCGACTTGTAGGATGAATTCAACAACCACTTGGGAATCGGATTCCATTAGCAACTTTTGAAAGCCCATACTTGAGGCCCACCTCAGGCCAACCAACAAGGCTATCAACTTAGCTCTTGTCACCGAGGACACACCCAAATTGATCACAAATTCGTAGACCCACTTTCCCAAAAAATCACGAAAAATGCCTCCTGCTCCAGCTGGACCCAGATTACCTTTCGAACAACCGTCGATATTCAGTTTCAAAAAACCACAAGGTGGAGGAGACCACTTCACTAAGAGAGACTGATGTCCCATAATTTTCTTCAATGGTCCAAAATTTGCCGAAGCATCCAAAGAATCTGCCACTCGACTCTTAATGAATGCCTTAGCGTTGAAGGGAATTTGATGGGACTTTCCGAACACTCGAAAGCACCGCGATTTCCAAAGCCACCAACAGACATGAGCGAAATAGACGTTCCAAGGAAAACCATCAACGGGTTTAGAAGAAGCTAGATTGCGAGCTAGCCATACTGTAATATCTCCGCCAAGAAAATCATTCAATGAGTACCCCATTTAGTATACCAGACCACACACTTTGAGCTAGAGGACAATCCCGAACAACATGGAGAACATCCTCTGAAGGGCAAGAGCAATGTTCGCACCATGTTGCATCAGTGAAACCGCGTCGAGCTCTATGCGCATATGTTGGTAACCTATCAAGAACTGCTCTCCAGAGGAAGAATTGAACCCTCCTTGCGCACTTTAGCTTCCAAATAACATTCCAGTCAAAATCTAAAGTGACACTACAAGGCTGCAACAAATCATAGGCTGAGCTAACTGAAAATATGCCGGACTTGCTCTCTCTCCAAAAAATTGTATCAGGTCCTGTACTTGAAATCATGACAGGATTACTAGCAATTTTCAGAATAATGCTACTGGGCAAAATATGGGCAAAAATCCCCCAGTTCTAGGAACCATTATCCTTGACAAACTCATGCACAGTAGCTTCTAAATTAGTCAAAACTGGTTGCAGAGCATGACTAATTAATGGAGTATCATCAACCCAAGTATCTAACCAAAAACGAACAGTGCGTCCATTTCCTATAGCCCAGCAGAGACCCTTGCTCACAACTTCTAGTCCTGCACAGATGCTCCTGCAAGTAATTGAACTACTCATGGGAAATTTAAAGTTTAACAAATTACCATCCTTTACATACTTAAGGAATGCGTCAACCCAAGGCACCTTCCTGTTTGAAATAACCTGCCATCCCAACTTTCCAAGAAGAGCCAAGTTCATCAATCTTGCACCACGAAAACCCAATCCACCACTCTTCTGAGGCCTGCACAGTTGATCCCAAGACACCCAATGCATGCCCTTTGTCTCACCATTGCTGCACCATATGAAGCATCTAATAATTTTGTCAATCCCGTCGCATATGCTCACTGGTATCTTAGACGATTGAAACAGATATGTCGGTATAGTAGCGAGAACCGATTGTGCAAGGGTCATCCTACCAGGAATTGAGAGACATTTGGCTTTCCAAGACGCCAACTTGCTCTGCATTTTTGCAATAATTCCATGATAAATTCCCTTGGTAACCCGTCCATGAACTATAGGAGCACCCAAATAAATACCCAAATTTTCCGACGCTGGAATACCACTTGTAGTTGCCAAGTCCTGAACCAAATTTGCAGCAGTATTTGGGGAACAATAAAAAGATGACTTCTCCCTGTTAATAATCTGCCCAGAAGCAACCCCAAATTCTTCCAAGATACCCATTATCAAATGCATCTGACTTAACGACGCCTCCGAAAAGAAAATAAGGTCATCAGCGAAACCAAGATGAGAAATATGAGGACCCTTCTGACTTACTTTCAGAGGTCGCCATCTCTTATCATCTACTGCTTTCGAAACAAGTTGAAACAGACGTTCCAGGCACAATACAAAAATGTAAGGGCTAAGAGAGTCACCTTGACGAATACCACGAGAAGGCAAGAAGACATCTGAAGGTTCATCATTCCAAATAATACTCATACTCGATGATTTAGCTGTATGCATTATTAGTGATATCCAGTTTTGCGGCAAACCAAGGTGATTCAAAATGTCATGTATAAAAGACCATTTAAAACGATCATATGCTTTCGAAAGATCAATCTTTATAGCCATAACCCCTGACTTCCCCTTCTTGCGCCTGAAAGTGTGCATCATCTCCTGAAGAAGTAGAATATTATCACTGGTGCTTCGTCCCGGAAGAAAACCCGACTGGAAAGGTGACACCAAGTCATTCATATATGGTCTAATACGATTGGCAAGACACCTTGTAATCACCTTTAAAGACACATTCAGAAGGCTTATGGGCCTAAATTCCGAAATCTTTAGGGGATCACTAACTTTTGGAATTAAATGAATCAAAGTTTGATTAAGCTACCTTTTAGATATCTGGGGATAATGCTGAACTCGTCCAGGTTGTCTAGTGAGATGTATGCTGGTTTGCTTGCAAAACGTAGGAATAAGCCCATAACTGGGCTGCTAACTTCCTTTCGTATGCTGAAAAGTGCAGTTGATCAACTCTGTGATCTTTGGTATCACTAACTTTTGGTCTTGAGCTCTCTTCCTGCCAAAGGGGATTATCAATAGATTATTGGTTTATGTAGGGATCTCCTTTGGGGACATGACCAGGGTAGTAGGAGAATGGTGTTCATGACCTGGACTTCCATGTGTAGAGCCAGAACTCATGGTGGTGTTGGCATAAATGAGGCTCTGAGCTGGAATACGGCTGTCATGATGAAGTGGATCTGGAGGTTGCACTCTGATCAGACAGATGTGTGGTCAAGTTGGATTAATAAGTACATGCTGAAAGGTTCCTCTATGTGGCAAGCTAGGCCAAACTCTGGTGCATCTGATATGATGGAGAAAAACTGCTTGTTTTGGGAGATGACTTTGTTGGGCTTGCTGGGGGTCAGAGTCAGGCTATTGATCTGCTGCACTGCTGGTCTCTTACTGGCAAGCTGAGCATCTCAAAATCCTATGAACTTCTCAATCAAGACAGGCAGAGTTGCTCCTGGAGTAGAACAATCTGGGATCCTGCTGTCAGACCTAGGCACTCCTTTATTGGTTTCCTTGCTGTTCAGAGAAGCCTCTCACCTGTTGATAATCTGATCAGAAGTGGCTGAATTATGGTAACAGATGTTCTCTTTGTAGAGCTGCTGCTGAATGTCATTCACACTTGTTTTTTCAATGCTCTTTTCTAATCAAGTGTGGCAGGGTGTGAAAACTTGGCTGAAGTTTAAATCCAATGCTAAGGCTCTTTTTCAGGAACTGAGCTAGATGGCAAGATACAACAAAGGAGCTATCTGGGTTAAGAAATTGAGGTGGTGCTCTCTTGGCATCCATCTATTTCATTTGGAGTGAGCGAAACCTCAGTTAAAAATGATAAATGCAGAAAATTTACTCAGATTATCACAGGGATCAAAAGAGATGTGTGCATTCGAATGTTAAGCTGTTCAGCTGATCTTTGTGAAGAGGAGAGAAAAGCTAGACTACTTTAGCTATTTCTATTAGTTTTGCTGGGGCTGTAGTTGGGTCCCTGTTTCTTTGATTTTGCTTCTGAAGTCTTGGTTCTGTTCTTCGTTTTGGTTAGTGCAGGCCCTCTTTCTTATTGAGTCAGGATGTAAGTTCCAATTTGTGAAATGAAAAACTTATCCGGATTCTTTCAAAAAATTGACTATGTCTGTGAATATGATCAGATTCTGACAGTTTAAATTGACGATCTTCAATTTACACTTTCTATAGTAATTTGATAATTGATGTAAAGATAATCTTGTACGTGTTAATAGTCATATTGACTATCGGGGTTGCTACCTTGTTTTTATAAATCTAAACCTTTAGCTTTAAAATTCATTCGCTTTCAGTGGTTGCTGATGGTCCATAAGTAATATCTTTACAGGAGTTGTCTGCTGCTGTGAATTGTTATTGTTTCATTGTTCTTGTGTGCCTGATTGTCGATAGGTTTGATTATGCAGCTTGTCCATCTTCAAGATTTTGCGGCCTGTACCAGGTGAGAATTCATGACTTTGTCGTCTGCACTCTTTTAATATTGCTAGCATTTATTTTGGATAGGTAATAAACAAGTTTATACAAAGAATGTGCTAGATTAAGCACATTACTTGTTTAGTTGCTGCGTCATTCGATACCTTGATCCATAACTAGATTATGTGGCTGTTTTGACAACTTGTATGAAATAGTTTCTTCATTCCTATCTTTTTGCTATGATTAGGCATGGTAGTCGACTGAACAGGGTGGATATGGCAGTATGTGACCCATTAAAAGCTTTCAAAAGTGCACTTATTATGTCTCCAGTTTTATTCAAGTGCAAAGACCCATTAGTATTTCGTATAATCTGAATAGACCCCTTTTGAAAACCATATAGACCTTGAGATAATTCATGATTTTGTAAATTCGAGTTGGTGAGGAAATTCAAAGAAGAACCCCTATAGGTAGGCTAAGTTGTTTGAAGGGATGGAACCCTTGTGTTTGCTTGTGGTTCATAATTAGGATGTAGTCTAGGATCTAGCCAACTGGGATTATGAGAAGGGTAAGGGCCTGATAGTTTGACCTTCAACTACAGTGGTAGATTTCACTTCAGCTCAACTCAGAATTTATCATTTTAACAACGTTTGACATCTATTTTTACGTGTCATTCATAATTGATATATACATTCACGTCAATCTTTTTTTTTTTTTTTCATTTTTCTTTTTCTGGGCTTAGAAAATTTCTACTCCATAACGTGACAAATGGAGTACAAGAATAGATGTTGGTTGTTTTCTCATGAACTTATTACAAGTTTCCCTACTTCGAGTCTTCGACAATGATAGGGATTGGCTAAATCCCATTCTCTTAACCCACAAGATGGCTATATAAATAACTAAGTTGTTGCCAAAGATATCCTTTCTCTCCAATATATGACCCCAAAGTCCTGCCATAAAAGCACATAGGAATCGTTTCTCCTTTACCTTGTTTCTGGCTAAACCAAATTGGTTTGCCTCTATATAAGGTGGAGTTGTTTTCGACTAAGTCCAAAATCCAAACCAACCAATCTGAATTAGCTATTTGGGTTGATCTTTTTGAAATTTGGATTGGACTTAGACTCAAGTTTTTTTGAAATCTGGAATCTCTGATTAGATTTGACATGAAGGGGAGAGTTTACTTCGTGTCCAATCAACCAAAAAATCCAAACATTTCATAAATTGTACCTATAACAGAAACTGTAAATACTATTATTTGGAAATGTTATTAATCTAATGAAATTAATTTCTACAGAAGGCTTATCTAGTTTGCTATATTGCTTTAGTTTGTGGTTGATGTTTTATTTGCCTATATCCCTCTTCCCTAAAATGTGAAAATTGGGGATAAATATCAAGAAGTCTGCTGAAGATTCAATTTTGTGCTTTGCTACAGAAATTTTGATTCTTGGATGTGGAAGGTACATTCAACCAGTTAATTCCGAACTGCGGAACTATATCCGGTCGACGGGAATGAAATTCGAAGCAGTTGACTCGGTATTTAGATTTATTCCGATTGCTTAGGTTTTGTTTTTAGTCTGGTACATGACTGCTATCTTTCTGTCATTAATTTTTTTTCTTACATGGCCTAACTGCTCTTTGTTAATCTCATTATTAGTAGTAAAAGGTAGTTATGATGAAGTACTTGTAAAATGTAAGCGAACTTTTAAGCTCATGGTAAAATTTGGATTTATTACTTCGGATGAACATAGAAGAGTCAGATAACCTAATTGGTTCAAGAAGAGGCTTGCCTGATGACAGAAATCGTGATAATCTATCTCCTTTTCTGGTTCTTTTCTACTCTCTTTTCATATATTTACAATATCGGGTGATTTTTGCATTGATCACTTGGCGTCTGCTTAAATTGATGAGGCTGAGCTAGGAACCAAGCCTTTCCGATTTTTTAGGATTCACTGGTGTGCGGTTTGTTTTGGTAGGATCAAGAAAAGGTTTACCTGCTCCATGCAGTTGAAAACAACTATAGTACATCAATTGATACTCTTTGGTAGAGTAGAACAGCCACCTAATTCAAGTATTGATAATGTGTCCTGATGGTTGTTATTCCCTGATACATGAGACAGACCAAAATGAGGCATCTTTGTCGATGCTATTGACAGATTTCAAGACATGACATGTCGCATTGAATCGTTGGAATGCCTCTGGATATTGCCAAATCTTTTGGCATTTGAGAATCTTGAGCATCCTGTGCTTTCTTTCACTTGCTATTGACGACATCTGTGAGTCACGTTTCGTCCTTGATTATGGGACAGCAGCATTATGTGCTTTAGCAATTGGGATAGTCAAAAGCGGTCCTTTATGTTCATTTCTAATTTCCCTTCTACCATACTCCAATGTTGGCTTTTCAGGATGCTAATATAGACTTTTTGATTGGATACGTTGAAGGCCAGCAGTGTGCATTCATGTTTTTATGTAAAATGGCACACTGGGAACTGCAAAAATAATGTCATTTTTAGATTTGATAATCTGAGCTTCCCTATACTTTTTAAAGTAGTCTACACTGTACACTACCGTTCCGTCTCCTTCCCTCAAAAACAATAAAAATGATAATAATAGAAAAAAAAGCTTGTTCACTTGCTATTTATGAGCCTGTGAAGTATGCATCAATTGCTTATTGCATATCATGTTTTATGGGCTGTCTGCAAAACTGGGTTGGGAATTGTCGATGCTGGCCTCTTGGTCCATTTTTGCTACGACATGTGATTTTCTACTATGTAATATATGTGCCTTGTCCAAGTGTTACGCTATTACTTTGTTCACATTTGTGCTTTATTGCTTACGTGACGTCTAACACTCTTCTTGCTCACCTTTTTTTTTAATCGCAGCGAAATGCTGCCTCGACATACAACATTTTGAATGAGGAAGGTCGGATAGTGGCTGCAGCTCTACTCCCGTATGGTGTTTCTTCTTAAGTTTCGTTCTCTCAAGCCATGGAAAGATTTTAGCAACTCTTTTGGTGTTGGTACATGAGTGCATTATGCTGGCAAGACAATCACTGATGTTTGCTGCTGTGTAGTCAGTGTATTCCGCGCAGATTTGCATTCAGGAAAAGTAATAAATCATGCGGACAACACTGAGAATTGAGAAGGCTTTTTTTGTGCTTTATGTCTCTACATCAAACAAGTTACAAAACTCTAGCTTGGGATCCTTGAAATGTAGTAAGAAGAGGGAACCCTTATTCCAAGTCGTTTTATATCTATCAAGTAATTTGTTGTTCCTTCTCAAGTTCTCTGCTGTACCTTTTTTTTTTTTTTTTTTTTTGAGATTGTAGTAGTGAAAGACTGAAAGTTTGACTCTTGATAGAGTTCGTTTTTCAACTTTAGAGGATCCCAACATCATAGGTATGAAATAATAGACCAAGTTTATAAGTGTCATAGAGTCTTGTATGAAAATGACTAATTTTAATGAAAAATGATAAATCTTATCAAATTGTGACTACAGTTAATTCTAAAGTAAAATCAGACCGGCTTTTTTAATATTTTGTGTCCATATTTATCAATATTTTTTCTTTGTTACACACCAATTTTCACCTTTGACATTCATAGTTTTCTTATTAATGTTTTGTCTCCATAATTCCTTCTTGGCGCCAACAGTTTTGCATCTATTGGATTTACCATAAACACCAATAATATTATTATTAGTTTAATAAGATGGAAAGAAACACAGGTACGCGTTGGGATCTTTGAAGTAATACTTCCCGGCTTTTCCCAACAAGAGTGCGAACATATTTCCAGATAATGTGAACTTCAGTAGCTTTATTATATAGCCACGAATTTCATATCATCAGAAATGCAACAAAGGGAGGTACACAACAAAGGACAGCCAGATTATCTGAACCGAATATCAGTGGTCTACATTTCAAATATCCACGAAAGCTCAGAAAGTCGGCTTTCCTTGCCTAAAAAGCTTCAGCAGAAAACTGACAAGATTAGATATCCTATGCTTCTGGTGTGATTTTTTGGAGGTATAATTAACCTTCAGACATCAATACCGCTTCAGAACCCCATTAATCTGCAAATTCTAAGCACTCTGGAAACCAAATATGCGAAAAACACCTGCCACAAAATACAGGAAAATATTAAGATCAATCACACGAAGGAGCGCGAAATAAATAAATTGCAAACTTAAAAGAGTAAAAACGCTTGGAATATGTATGACCTTCATCCGCTTGGTATTTGTTTTTATCGTCTCCAGCATATGCAAGCAAATTTTGTTTCGGATTCCATTCGACACTATTCATTGCTGCACGACAAGGTATTTGATGGATGGATCGTCCAGTTTCAACACTTGACTGAAATATGTCAAATCCATTCACAATAAGTTGTATGCCTAGCAAGGATATCACAATAGTACGAGCATTTGCAGACACCTGTCTAGTCTCAGAACACTAAAACAGGATTCTTTATTCTCATTTACCAACAAGTACTCCGTATTTCATATATCAGACTGCAATATTAAGTTCAGGCTGTGTCAGCCGTGAAATATTGATTACTTACTATATCAATGAATAAATCTTCACTGGCCGAAGCAATATACTCCCCAGTATGATTGAAGCTTATTGTTCGGACAGGCCACCTGAATTTTTTAAAGTCATTACAGCAATAACAAGGCAAATATTATAACTATAAACATGAAGATGCAACCAAGGTAAACTTACTCCAGTTTTGTGAATGTTCTTACACAAAGCATCTCTTCAATATCCCAGAGGCTAACCAACGAGTCAGCACTTCCAACAGCAAAATATCTGCCATTAAAGCACATAGCTATGAACAACATCATGGTGAACGACGCGAACATGACGAAGAACCATATCAGTTTTCTACATGAATTGGTACTGAAGCACACAAGAACATAATCCAGATAATTTCCAAACTCCATCAGAAAAGCATTTCCAATAGTAATAAAAGACAAGCAACCAATCTATAGTAGAATACGCTGCAGCTAGACTGCAAAACTGATCCCAGAAAAAAGAATCACAACAACAAGGCATGAGAACAAGTATCTGAACTGAACGATCCAAGAACAAGTTCCTATCTTCCTAGCAGCAAAACTGATCCCAGTAAACGAATCATAACAATGAGGCATGACCATATGAGCAACAAGTAACTGAACTGAATAATCCAAGAACAAGTTCTATCTTCCTAGCAGCTAGCAAGTGAAATCAACGAATCAAAGATTCAAAAATGTGAACCAGTACACAGCTCTGAGGCAAGATTCAACATACTTCCCTAGCGGATCAATTGCAATACAATAGCAGCCAGCTGTGTGAGCCATAAGGGTGTCAAGAGCCTTGAGAGATGGATATGCAAGTACTTCAACAGTACCTAGATGCACATCAAATCATTCGTATTAACATACCATTGTTGCATAATACAAATCAGTGTTCACGGCCCCAGTTTAATAGAACAGATCTCACCGTTTCCTGTAGTCAGAAAAAACTTGTCCCCAGACATGTCCCATGCAATTTCATTTACCTGCAACGAGTTGAGAGCACATTAAAATGCAAAAATGTATGACAACTACATAAATATAGTGTAAACACAGACGTCCGGGTAATAAGCAAATAAAGCAATATAAAGTTGTTCAAGAAACACACAGCATAAATACCCAATCGGATCCCCCTAAACTGCAGGGTTTTTGGAGGTCCCTGTAAAACCAATCTTAAGCAGTCCAGACAAGTAGAGTAAGTTTGTTTCTTATAGACAGACGGTGACAACGACCCTGAAGAGGGCAATAGGGAAACGGAAAAGTGATGAAGAGTGAGTATTGGAGTGCAATATCTTTAAAACAATAATTATTAATTACAATTATTATCTTTCTAGTGTATAGTGCAATATATAATAGACTTATCAATAGGGCAAAATACCATTATGCGATTATCTAAGAACACAGTGTTTCAGCAAGATGACGAATCTATTGTCACTTTCCTCTCATCTAAAATAGTGTTGAGAATCATCTTTCAATTTTGTTGGATGCCATGACCTTGAGATGAAGGAAGTTGAGACTTGCACAAGAAGAGACAACATCACTGATCCTACGAACAAAGAAAGATTTGAACTACATCACATCTGCAACCTCCCCCCTTGTAATACTAATGGAACCCACAGAAGATATCACTTACGTCTCGGGTTAAGCGTTAATTCAGAAAGATGGGAGGGGGTGAGAAGAGAGACGGGACAACAAAACACCAATCAACTCCAAAAGGTATTGATGAGGAAGCAAGTTCAAGCAATTACAACAATAACACCAACTACAACCTCCTCCGTCATTCGAATACTCATGAAGCAGCTAAAAAAAAAGGTCAAGCAGGTAAATGACCTCCAAAGGGTGAGACATCACAAACCCAACAAGGGAGAAAAGAAGAAATAAGAGCACATGATTATTCTGCATGTAATGTTTATACTTTTGTATGAAAAATGAAAAATTGTATTATTTGTTTTTTAGGGGGAAAAGGGGTGCTGGGAAAGGAAGGATTTCAAGAACAATAACGCCTTCACTTGATGTACTCTTTCTGGAAATAAACTTGCTCCAGCTTCTTTGTCACCGGCCTCACCCAGCAATGCCGAAGTCTAAATATTGAGTTAAAAGCTGGCCCGGGTAGGGTGGGGTGGGGAAGG
>CAAKMY010114536.1:24543-50818 GCA_901111285.1 Corrigiola litoralis | reverse complement strand
TTCATATCGGGTTTAGATTAGGATCATTCGTATCGGGTTTTCACCTTTTCCAAAAAATTTCATAATTTGTTAGTTAATCTCATATTTAATAAAAAAAAAAATTAAAACTTCATAACCCGGGCAACGCCGGACACCCATACTAGTATTATATATTCTGTCAACCCTTGTTTCCGTATAATACGTACGAATCATGAATAGAATTAGGAAACCAATTCTTTCGCCAAACAACTAAAGATTTTACAGCCAAAGGAACTTGGGTCTGATATCAGTTGGAAAAGGTAACTTTACTTATGTGCTTGTAGATAGTCTCACGTGCAAGGCTGGTAAAACTTGGAAATTTGGCTCGACTATCAAACATTTCGTCCTTTTTCTTCTTTTCAATCTTGTGAACGTGACCATATAATAAGATGGTATTCTTGAGACCTTTTAATTACCGGGTAACCATCTTTTGACCCAAATCCTACAAAATAGTAAAATAGACAAATTTAGTCAATTTATATATGAAATATAAATTCAATCAAATAACTATCAGAATTGGCAAAATTACATAAAAGATATAAAATATCGTCCAAATGTCATATAAACCACTAGTATTAGGGAATAAAAATATATAAAATTATGCACTTATCATTTGGGCTGTGCCTAGGCTACTTTTTGCAAATTTTCTTATTCCATACTCCGTTATATGTGTCTAGGATGCCTCCTAGCAATTTTCGTCCGATTTTATTTCGGGGCCGAATCGAGGTTTTTTAGTGGATTATAGTCAACAAAACCCGTCTTTTTGGATCGATTTTCGATTTTTCAGTTAACGTTTAGAAATTTACCAAGCATATTCATATAGGGTGTATAGGAGCATAGTTGTAGCTTGTGCCAATGTCATTCCTCTTTCTTGATAGTTTTACGGTATGTTTAGTGCTCGATTCGAGCATGTGCATAATGGACAAAACCGATGGTTAGGGTTGTGTCTAGGCTACTTTTTGCAAATTTTCTAGTTCCATACTCTGTTATATGTGTCTAGGATGCCTCCTGCCAATTTTCGTCCGTTCTATTTCGGGGCCGAACCTAGGTTTCTTTCGTGGATTATAGTCCACAAAAACCGTTTTTTTGGGTCGATTTTCGATTTTCCGGAATAATTTCAGAAATTTACCAAGCATGTTCTTAGGGTGTATAAGAACATAATTGTAGCTTATGGCTATATCATTCCTCTTTCTTGATAGTTTTACGGTGTGTTTAGCGCTAGCTCGATTCGAGCATTTGCATAATGGACAAAACCAATGGTTTGGGCTGTGCCTAGGCTACTTTTTGCTAATTTTCTTGTTCCATACTCCGTTATATGTGTCTAGGATGCCTCATGCCAATTTTCGTCCGATTCTATTTCGGGGCTGAACCAAGATGTTTTCGTGGATTGTAGTTCACAAAAACTATCTTTTTGGGCCGATTTTCGATTTTCCAGGATAAGTTCTGAAATTTACCAAGCATATTCATAAGGTGTATTGGAGAATTATTGTACCTTGTGGCTATGTCATTCCTCTTTTTTGATAGTTTTACGGAGTGTTTAGCACTCGATTCAAGCATTTGCATAATGGACAAAACCATTGGTTTGGGCTGTGCCTATGCTACTTTTTGCAAATTTTCTTGTTCCATACTCCATTATATTTTTCTAGGATGCTTCCTGTCAATTTTCGTCCGATTCTATTTCGTGGCCAAACCGAGGTTTTTCGTGAATTATAGTCCACAAAACCGTTTTTTTGGGTGGATTTTCGATTTTCCGGAAAAATTTCTGAAATTTACCAAGCATGTTCTTAGGGTGTATTGGAGCATAATTGTAGCTTGCGGCAATGTTATTCCTCTTTCTTGATAGTTTTACGGTGTATTTAGCGCTAGCTCGATTCGAGCATTTGCATAATGGACAAAACCGATGGTTTGGGTTGTACCTAGGCTACTTTTTGATAAACTTCTTGTTCCATACTCCATTAAATGTGTCTAGGATGCATCATGCCAATTTTCGTCCGATTCTATTTCGGGGCCGAAACAAGATGTTTTCGTGGATTATAGTCCACAAAAACCGTCTTTTTGGGTCAATTTTTGATTTTCCAGAAAAAAGTTCAGAAATTTACCAAGCATGTTCTTAGGGTGTATAGAAACTTAATTGTAGCTTGTGCAATGTCATTTCTCTTTCTTAATAGTTTTACGGCGTGTTTAGCGCTAGCTCGATTCGAGCATTTGTATAATGGAGAAAAACGGTTGTTTAGGCTGTGCCTAAGTTGCTTTTTGAAAAATTTCTTGTTCCATACTCCATTCTGTGTGTTTATGATGCCTCCTGCCAATTTTCGTCCGATTCTATTTCGAGGCTGAACCAAGATGTTTTCGTGGATTATAGTCCACCAAAACCGTCTTTTTGGGTCGATTTTCGATTTTCCAGAAAAAGTTCCGAAATTTATCAAACATGTTCATAGGGTGTATTGGAGCATAATTGTACCTTGTGCCAATGTCATTCCTCTTTCTTGATAGTTCTACGGTGTGTTTAGCGCTCGATTCGAGCATTTGCATAATGGACAAAACCGATGGTTTCGGTTGTGCCTAAACTAGTTTTTGCTAATTTTCTTGTTCCATACTCCATTATATTTGTCTAGGTCTCCTGCCAATTTTCGTCCAATTCTATTTCGGGACCAAACCGAGGTTTTTACATGGATTATAGTCCACCAAAACCGTCTTTTTGGGTCGATTTTCGATTTTTCGGAAAAAGTTCAGAAATTTACCAAGCATGTTTATAGGGTGTATAGGAACGAAATTGTAGCTTGTGGCAATGTCATTCCTCTTTCTTGATAGTTTTACGGTGTGTTTAGCGCTAGTTCGATTCGAGCATTTGTATAATGGACAAAACCGATGGTTTGGGCTCTGCCTAGGCTACGTTTTGAAAAATTTCTTATTCTATAATGTTAATAAAGGGTGACCACCTAGTATTAAGTGTCTCTTACAATAGTTTGTGCATAAATTAGGGAGGGAGAGGATTTTTTATTAGACGATCTCACATGAGAGAAATGTTCAACAAAACTTGTGGCTTAAAAAAGGGTATTTAGTTTGGCGGTTTCACATGAGATAATGATATATGGTAGTTTGGACTTATGGGTATATTGACGGGTAATAAGTGTGTCATATGATGAGCCAATACATGTTTTAAAGTGTGAGGAGGGGGTGAAGAAGAGGATATTGGAAATGCGTAGATTTCCACCGATTTACCAAACCCTAATTTAAGGAAATTTGAACTATGACCAAAGGCGTTAATAGAAAATTCAGTGTGGCAAGAAACAAGTGTGGGAAAATTCTTCAACATTATTGAATAGAGAAGAGAGTATGCGTTTTCGTCAACGTTTTGACCATTTAACCTAATGTCAAACTATTGCTTTTTTCAGGTATTTCATTGAGAGGTACAATTGAACAAAAAGTACTGAATATCGAGCATGAGACTGTTTAATTTTAAGTTAATATTCTACAATTTTCTAATGGTCTTTTTTGGCTTAATGTGATCAATTTTATCACAATTTTACGAGAGAGTAAACATTTTAACTCAATCTATGACTAGTCTAATTTTAAATTAAAATTAAGTCGTCTATTTTAGTACTTTATGTATACCATACGAATACATGACCTGACAATTGTAAGGAATTCATGGAGTTTGTAATGCTAAATACTAAAATGCAAAATATGTTACATCAAACTATAAAGCATAAGAATCAAACAGATTGAGATTTGAAGAGTTGAGACCCAATGAGCCTAACTATAAGGTAGTGGTAAACCAACTCAGAGACTAGCAAGTATACATTTTGAGATCAACTCATGGTAAGTTGTGTAAATAAGTAGTTGTTGGTACATGTTCCATAAAATAAAGATGATGGAATGAATTTCATTGTGGTAATCTAAATTTGAATACAAGAATCATGTTGAAGTAGCACTATAATAAGAATCAGCTGAGATGAAGAACAATATTATACACCAACAACAATAACAACTGCGAAAAGACCATAACTTTCCAAAATCATTGGCCACTTCAAATATAGGAACACGGATCACCAAAAAACTATAAAAGAAAAAAAATTGATCAATACTGAGCTTCCAACTGTATATAGATTTAGCTCATGCTCTTTCAAACATTTATATCTGTACGCTTTGGTCTAGTATAACTGAGTTCTGCAGCACTGGCCAGGCTATACCGAGGGACGTTATTGGCTTCAGGGGTCAACATTGGCCGCTGGGGGTAAAGCGTGGGAGGAGGCGTAAGATTATGTTGAGCCGGCAAGGGAGGAAGCACATTGTACTTATAAGGGTCCCCACTTAAACTGCAAAAAAAGGGTAGGGTGTGCACAATTGCACATGATCAAATTTAATTCCACAAGCAGTAAACAAATACTACATAATCAAATCTGAAACGCATATTAAACAAAGTTCTCTCTCCATTTATAAAGTACTACTCATACGAAGAACATCATCATTTCAGGAAACAACCAAATATTATCACATTATGACCAATCGTGGGAATCGAAAATTCAGAACAATGTGGCATGTTAAGACATAAATAAAGGATCTCCGAAAAAGATTCCAAATCATCTTGTTCATAGAACAGAAAAGTCGGCTGGGGTAAGCTTTATCACTAAAATGTGGAATAGATACTTGTCCTAGTGCTAGAAAGTAGAGGCTGCCGACTGAAGTGCAAGAAGGATCATCAAGACTACACTCAATATAATAGCTGAAAGTGTATCAGAAGTTACCCCCTCCCCTCTTTTTCTATTTATTGGAAAAGTGCAGAGTAGTGCTAAGCTGCTAACAGTCTATGGGAAGTTTGTATGTTCATAGACAACCACGTACTGTGATAGAGGATTCCAAAAATGTGCTCTTTGGTGCCCAAAATTACTCTAAAAGCTCTGACAATTGGTAAATACAAAGTGAACCAGTAGAATCAGGATTCATGTAAGACAGAGCCTAAGTCATCTGTAAGGAACAGAAAGATAAAATTGCTCAGATCAGATGTCGGTAGTCAGTCTTGCAGGTGCAGCTGCTTTCTGCTACAAACTACCAATTTTTGGCAAAGGAGTCATCTCATTTTTCAATAGCCTGAACAGCTGAAGAGAGGATAGAAGTCAGACAGCTACTAGTCGATTTTAAAAAGACTAATCTTAGATGGTACATGTGATTCATATCTCCCATGATAACAGAAGAAAAAAACAAGATGCCACATAATTAAATGAGCAGACGATACCTCAAATGATTTCCATATTGATCTTCGCTACTAGTTATTTCGTCCGATGATGATGGAAAAGATCTCTGAATTGATGGAACAGACCACGGATTTGATGGTGGTAATTCATCTGAGAAATATCTTCTCCTAATTAACTGAAAATATTGGTAGATGTCTATGTAAGAAACAGCTCTGGTTCTGAGAAAAGTGGGAGGGGGCAATGTTCTCCAGAATGCCTGCAGAAAAATGAAAAAACACGTACCAGGCGGAAGAATTTTGTCACAGCTTCTTTATCATATCTTGCTTCTTTAGCAGCCTGTACATATCAGAAACATGACATATATGAAAAATGTCAATCAAAGTACTTCATTAGAATGTACCAATATCAAGCAGATACAAAACTGGAAATTTTCATGAATTCTCCATCAATAAGCAATAATAAAACGCTGATAAAAGCACAAGAGGGGCACTTTTATGCAAAGCATATGTAAAAACCATATGTGTTGTCATAAACAACCTCTCATGCAAGCTAAAATAATATCCCCTTCCCATCTCAGGATTTCCCAACTTCCTGAAGTTATGGACTGTTAACAGTTAGCTACAAGTATGTAAATTTTTTCTTTCTTTTTTCTTTTTCTTTTTTTTTTTTTTTTTTTTTGCAAATATTTTTCTCCATCAACCAACAAAAACGAGAGTAGTCTTGCACACTAATAATGGTATCTACAAACTTAGTATGGGCATAACTGAGCGCTCACTAAAAGTCACTGATCTGTTGCGAAGAAGCTTCTAACGTTTCACAAGGAAATAAAAAGTCAACCAAGTGGACTGTTTCAATTACTGCACTACCGAGTACCAACTTAGTCTGTGATGAACCCTACACAAGCTAAATCAGCAAACTCAATCATTGGAGCACTAAAAACTTCATCAAAATAACCAGTAAAAAGATATTACGCCTATGTTTGGAAATCTAACTGTTCATAGGATAACAAGAGGGAAGGTTAACTCCAAAATACACTCTCAAGCCCCTTTATCAGCTCAGTCCTCCTCATCTTGGCTTAAGTACCTTTCTATGCGATGTCACGAAAATATAGGTGTGTCATTTTTGTAACTTCTGTATTATGATGTTTTTGCTACCCTTGCTCCAAGCTCCCACTACGAGGAATAACTACGACTACTAGTGTCAAAGGAGATTACAATTAAGCTTGAAAAGAAGAATGACAAAGCATGATCAACAGAGAGACCCATCATCAATAACAGGCAACCCTACGGAGCCAGACAGTTGATACAACCTCAAAGCCATGCAGTTGAAACTATCATGTCTAGCACAAATGATCAATCTTTAGCTCCACTAGAAATAGGCCTTAAGACTTTCATGCGATGTGGAATTACTGTTGGAAGCAAGTTTTCGCTAAAGAAATTGTTTCTGCACTCTGGAAAAGTTAGAGTCTAAAGCACAATTATTTACTTATGATTGAAATTTCATTCATTTCATAAAAAGTATACCCAGAAGGCCAGAAATGTAGTTACAGCTGATCAACACAATACTCAAGAATCCAAGATTTAAATCTTACAGCTAACATTGCTCTGTTGCCAGGAAAGCTTTCAGTCAGAGGCAATTCCTCACTTGATGGAAGAAGCCCTTGCTTCTCAACCCACTGACGAGCTACATCCACTAGATTACCACTGCTTCCACTAGCACCTTCTTTTGCTGCAATATCTGCTTTATTACTGATCACAATGTATGGAACAGGAAGACCACCAGGACCCCCAGACCCCATTGGAGCAGAAAACGTCCCAGTTGCTGCAATCTCTGCTGCCCATTTCTGCAAGCTTGTTTTTGTTCTTCGTTGCGAACTATCATAAACAAAAATGACACCTGCATAAAAGTTTCAACACAGTGAAACCACTACCAAAATTCCTACTGGTTTAAGAAACCATTTGGGCAATACATAGGAGGCAAAACTACAAAAAGAGACTCGACAACATCTTGGTATAATGAAAAGTACTAGAAGAAAGCAATTCCAAAATTGGACAACTAAAATAGTGCCATCAGAATGTCACTTATCTTTTCGGCTTTAAAGTATAATGAAAAATAATAAAAGCATCCAGTTTAATTTATATAGCTACCCACCTATAGTAGATGGGTATCTCTCAGTAAACCTTTGTTCTTACTATTTATTGTGGTGTCAGATAATAGAGGCACTTCTCATCAAGGGTCTAATGGAAACAGTCTCTTCTTATCATAATATTCATAGATTCATAGGGGTATGAGTAAGATTGCTATATTTGACCTCTGCAAGCATCTTTACAGGCATTGGGGTAAATTCAATGCAAAGGTTGGTCATCCTATCAGTTTAGACGTTAGCCCTCATTAGACAGCATAGTAAAAAATTTCTTTTTCTTGAAGGGCCAAGAAGACTGAGATTCATAAATGATTAGCTTAACCTTTTGCACCATCAAAGGCATAACATTTCTGTCGTCTACATATCAGATCTAATGCAGTTATATTATAAAGAAATTGTGTCTGTTTCCTTTGGAGCTGCCTAGCCAATGACCAATGTCATGGAGATATAAACTAATTTGCGCCCGTTTGAGTTTCTCACCCACAAGCTTAATATCTCTTCTATACTCAAAAAGCACATCTTGAAAACAGCTCACATCTGATTGAACCCATTTTATCCATCTTGAAAAGTAATTGGGTACATGGGTAGGCAATGGATGCGTAAGTTTCTAATTTCATCATCCTTGAGCATTTTATACGGAAGCTAGATAAAAAGTGAAATTCACAGTTCGTGGAGTATAATTATTTGTTTGTCTCTCACGCCCCTAACAAATAAAAGAAAACAAATAGGTCAGGACTCAAATGGTCAAGAATTTGGAAAGAAACAATTCGCCATCAAAGTGTAGAAGTTTATAGAAGCACAAGATCAGGTAACTTACCATTAATTTGGGTATAAAAAAGAGAACGACAGTCTCTATAACGTTCATGCCCTGAGATATCCCACAGTTCAACAAAAAAATCTCTTTCAGCATCGCCTTTTATGCTGTTTGAGGAGCTACTAGGACTTCCGTAAGTAATGTGCTGATGCAAAAACAAGAGCAAAAGATCAGCCACAACAAAGGATAAATTTACCACAGTTATCGCTTCACATTTCATGGAGGATCCAAAGTAAAATATTTAATTACCTTCACATTAACCGAACATCCAATTGTTTGAGAAGGACGAGCAGTGGAAGAACCATTCATGATCAAATGTACTAAAGAAGTCTTTCCAACACCTGTACACCAGACAATTAGAACAATAAACAAAGACAAACTTAAAAGATGTACCATGATATCAGCATGCATAGTAATACTCAGAGTTTATACGGAAATAGTGAATAACCACTCCACAAGCAACAATGAAATCATGCAAGAGATCGTCACAACTTGAATCGTGCCAAGGTTGAAGAATGAAGGGAAGCAATTTCCTAAACTTTTAAGACAATCATGCTAGAAGCTAGGAAAAAATTAATACTAAGCAAGCAATTTCTGTATAAACTCACAGCAAAGAACCCCCTCAGTACCAAAACATGTACAACTGCCCATCACTACCATTTAGCAACCCTTCAACATTACACTACAATACGTATTTTAGTAAAACTGTCAAGACAATACAAAAAAAAGATATGACTACCAATTCAAAATTGCATATGGTATACACATAGCCACCTACAAATAGGATTCTCTAAGAAGAAACAATGAGTGGCATCAAGAACGCTAATATCAGATTACAAAACCATAAGTGCCATATTTTACATAACAAGTTTGGAGGGGATGGGGGTAAATTCTCATCAAACCCAACTTTAAATTCGGTTGGTAAACTACTATTGCTCATCGATAATGTGTATGGATGAGGGGATTTGGAGGGAAGGGAAGGGGAAAAGAGGAATTTAATATTCCTTGTTTGGACAGAGGATTGGGGAAAGGAAGGAGAGGCCTTTTCCCACCTTCTTTAGTAAACCAAATCCCTCCGCAATTGGAGACATTTGGAGGGGAAATGGAAGCCCACCCCCCACCTACTCCCTCCCTTCCCTTTCTCTCCTCTTCCCTCTCTTTCTCTCCCCGCCCTTCCCCTCCCCTCCATACAAGCTATCCAAACACACTCCAAGCGTCACTTCATCTTAGCCTAATTTACAGCTTGTATTCCTCATAAGGTCCAGGGGTTCCCCATCCTCCTCCAAACCATGAGCGGGCGGTTATTTATCATCAAGTGCTCACTTCCTCTATGCCTCTTGGCCTAGTGTTCACCCGTAGCTGGTGTTCCTGGTAAAGTCGGGTTTCCCTTATCCTCCCCCGCACCTCATGTGCCTACTTCCTGTATGCCTCTTAGCCTAGTTGCCGAAAGATGACAAAAAGGCATTACCACTTTCTATACATTCTTACGCTTTCAAAAGTAACATCTTCATTTTCAAAGGTAACATTGTTTCGAAATGTGCATCATTACTTCCTTTTTTGTTTTAAGTGTTACTTTTGATACTGTCTCACATTTAGGTAACCTCATACAATACCCGCTATTACAAGATTCAGCAACCACCCTACTAAATTGCTAAAATTATCAAACTTCCACACCCAAAAAACTCATCCAAGCAACTAAGATCAGCTCAACCAATAGGCAACAATATGCAACACAAGAACTCAAACTACAATCACGCAACAATTGCAATAACAATAACAATAACAACAAGATAACTACACAATGCATCATAATCAATCAAAAACAAAACAAAGATCACAAACCAATAAAAAGGAAAGTAATACCTGAATCCCCAACAACAAGAACACGAACCTGACCACAAAGAACCCCACCATTTTGCTCCTTATTATCCCTCTCTCTCTCCCTCCAAAACCTCATCTTTCCCAAAAACCCAACTTTATTTTCTCATCAATCACACATCAAACCCAACTCACACTACTCTCAAAATCATTTCCAACACATACACGAATCAAATGCCCAAAAAGGTGCAAACTTTAATGTATAAACACAATATTTCAGCTTAATAAAAGTGACCCACAAAATAAAATCCCCTAAAATTACTATACACCCACTTAACTTATAAAATCAGGGTATCTGAGGAAAATGGGAATATGGTATATAGTTTGTGATCTGTTATATGAAATTTTATCAAAGTTGAGTGAATTAAGTAGTTATATATATTGATAGAACAGTAAAAAAAGAGTGTAAAGATTGTTTAAAGTGTGAGTAAAGTGTAGATTAGAAAGAAATTAGATCTCTGATTGATAAAGAAGACAATGAACAACATGGAAATGAGGAAATTGGTCAGATGTTAGTCAGTGTATTTCACGCGCATACTAGTACATAGAGTTGGCAATCGGGCGAGTCGGGTCGATTTCTGATTAGGTCGTCTTGGGTCGGAGCATTTCGGATTCGGATCTACTCAGGTCGAGACAATTTTATTGAGTTCGATTAGGTTTGGATTTGTTTGTGGTCGGTGTGTTTCACGCGTATTTGTTTTAGCATGATCGAAGCAAACATTAGCAGTAGATAGAGTTGACAATCGAGCGGGTCATGGATTTTAGTCGCCGATTCATGACGAACTTCGCGTTTCGTTTGGTTCGGATATTTTTTTTCTTTTTAAAGTAAGACTTGAGTAAGATGGTTGTAGTATATGAGAAGATAAGTTTAAGGTTTGAATTTTATAAGTAACAAAATTCATCCTAAATGTCAAAAAGTCCTTGTTTGTAAATATATGATAGTCTTACTCAAACTTTTGATTTGCCTCTACTAAAGGAAACGCAACCGGTTTAAATGCATATTAAGAAGGGAACACCAACTCAATCTGCAATTCGAATAAGCTTTTACCTTCAATTGATAATAAGAGTGGCTCACTTATAATTAAAAGCATTTTACTTTTATCTACGGTAAAGGAATAACTAACTCGAATATCATTACCGTAAGTCTGTAACAACAACTTATAATTGAATTGTTTGAGTAATGGGATATGTAGAAAAATAATTAAAGGCATGCATGGTCAATTTTCTCTTGATCGATAACCAAATCAAACCTGAGTGTGTGATTAATACAGCTCGACAACCAAAAAAGATCATCGGAGTGGCGATTATGTTTTTTTTATGGATATTGAAGAGTTAATGTTGCCTCGTGGGGAAGGGGGTGTATATAAGGATGTGAACATAGAACGACGACTAAGACATTAAACACGTTGAACTCTTAAATTAATATTGGGACAACTTTGTTTTTTAGGGGTAACAGACTCGTATAAGTAGGGGAAAGATAGACAGAACATGATAGTTGCTGTTCTGGATGCTTAGGTTATGGTGTACTCATGCACCTTTAATTTGTGTCCTACATTTATGAAACAAAGGGGCATTAATTCATTAAAGATCTTTCGTTTGTTGTTTGAAGTAGTAACCTCCTTTGTTGTTGAGCTAAACTTGGTCGCCTAAGGCTAGCTTAGCTTGTATTCGTGGCATATGCATATTGGCGTGGGGTTCCTTTTATTTTGGTCGTGTGTTTGATTTCGTTGGTCCGGAGGCGGTGACTAAATCTTGTAACCATAATTTGCTTGACAAGTTTCCTCTAGAATGTGCATGTATGTGTTCAAACTGTATTTCGTATAAAAATAATCGACACTATAATCTATCTTTCTTTCTTTTTTATCAAAATGATCTTCTGTATGAGAGGATCGGAGCGCAAGCTATTGCATATATATGCATCACTTTCACATCATACAACATGAGAGCGAGGGAGGGGCTGAAAGTTGAATGGATTTTTAAGACCCACCAATAAAGCAATTTAAGATATCTTGCTAGTTTGAAGTATGAAGAGTCTTACTAAGTTCTGCACAAATCAAAACTTGTCATTTGTGCTTCTCAACAAACTAGAGGAGAGGCGAGCACGATCAACAAACCAAAGTCATTCCACCCTCTCGTTATCATTTTTTAAGAACTATAGTACAGTCACGTTAACATTTTCCTTGGGTCGTTTTTCGTTATTACTCAAGACTCCACAGCAACAAAAACTGCTCACATGAAAGTTTATTGTTGAATTTGCCAACCCCCACACAAAGGAAACTGATATTGTAGTAAGTCTCCCAAGCAAATCCATTCAAGAGAAAAAGCTAGTCATATCACGTAAATCCCACTTTATACTCATTGTCAGAAAGTTGATCAATTTTTACTAAAGGAACAAACCAATATTTGCAAACAAACTTCATTAGTCATTTGACTTACTATATATAAATACAATCCAATGTCGCCGACACCTGTGGAAAGAGCATTACTCAAAGTTATCATCCTTGGTGACACTTCGTAAGCTTTTAATTTGCTTTTCAATCTCCATGCATATGTATACTCATTTATAAGGTTAGTTGATAACAAAATGAGCCATATTGATAGGTGGTGTTTTCTGTTACAGGGTGGGCAAGACCTCACTAATTAACAGGTACACATATATGCTGGTATCTTGTTATATATGATCAAGTTTCTATTTGATCATGCTATATATCTTTCTATGTTGTTGCAAACTTAATATTTATACTTCTTTTGGCGCGGGGTTAACTATAGATACGTGCATAAAAAATTCAATAATCAGTACAAGCCAACCATTGGTGCTGATTTTGCCACCAGGGAGCTGCACATTGATGACAAATTAGTCAGCCTACAGGTTAAAGCTTTCTCTTTTTGCTTGTTTACTTTGAATACAATGAAATGTTGAAAAGAAATAGTAATGATCTTGAATGTTTGTATTAAAAAAAATTGACAGATTTGGGACACAGCAGGTCAGGAGAGGTTTAAGAGCTTAGGACCTGCATTTTACAGAGGAGCCGATTGTTGTATCTTAGTATTTGATGTCAATG
The DNA here is from genome assembly GCA_901111285.1 of Corrigiola litoralis. NCBI lineage: Eukaryota > Viridiplantae > Streptophyta > Magnoliopsida > Caryophyllales > Caryophyllaceae > Corrigiola > Corrigiola litoralis. The sequence goes on along the minus strand of CAAKMY010114536.1, from coordinate 37,708 downwards.
TGCAGAAATCATTTGACTCTCTTCAAACTTGGTATGATGAGTTCATCAAAGAGGTTAGTATATTAGAAAATAGAAATAGAATCAATGCTGCAGGCCCATTTCCATAATATTCTTCAGCCATAATAAAAAGAAAAAATAGATAGCTCTGCATGTTTCCTGGTTTTCAAAACACAATCATCTGTAGTTACTGTATAGCTCATAGCATACTAGCATAGCAGTTTCCAGAAAAGGAATAATCATAAGGGGAAGAAAAAATTCATTATGTTGACTTTCGATTGCATAGTTGTAGTTTTCTTGAGTTTAGTCTTCTGTTAATGTCATCATGCTAAACACCTGTATATTGCATGGAGACGGGTACCGTAACTATAAGGGATATCAATAGGGGACGAGGAAACGAGAATTCTATATAATTAAGGCTACGAGCAAAGAAAAAAAAACCTTGAAAAGAAAAGAAAACCCAAATGAACCCATTCTATAGTCAAGTAGGTCATCTTTTATAGCCGAAATATATATACCGAACAGAATTAGAAGAAAATATTTATTAAGCATGCATGTCCCAAAAAATTACATGTCCACAGCCCACAGGTTCCAAGTTTCCTAAGCGTTTATGTAATACCATGTTTCCGAAACGGTCACGAATATAGCTCGGGTACGACCGTTCGACTCTGGTTAATCAGAAGAACCTGTGCTTCATTGCTCAGCACTCTTAGCAGTGAACGAATTCAACCTATGAACCAAACATTGGCAGATTTTTGTGATTCATGAATACCTATACTCACATGACATACGAGATAATATCATCTTAGTATTAGTATCAGTATCATGCAAGTGATCAATCATGTATATGTCTACAAGGATAATCCAAATTAACGTCTTGAATTTTTGCTTTCCTCTTAAAAACCAGACAGATATTCCGGATCCAGCTAAGTTCCCATTTGTTGTCATGGGAAATAAGATTGATCTAGATGGTGGAGTTAGTCGAGTGGTGAGGAATTAATTACTAGCCTACCTTAAACTGTAATTAATTATTACTTAGCTTGAACTGTTTTGGCTAGTAATCCAATACTCCGTATTAATTATCATGATACAATCAAGGTGTCTAACAAGAGAGCAAAAGAGTGGTGTGACTCCATGAAAGGACCATCAGGTGGGATTCCTTACTATGAGACTTCAGCAAAAGAGAATCAAAATGTAGATGAAGCATTTCTTGACGTTGCCAAAGCTGCACTCTCCCATGGACGTGCACAAGACATGATGATGTAAGTGTACATTCATCAAGATTTGATAGAGAAAAAACACATCATTATATTGTGCTAGTATATAGAACTATAGAAGGGGCAGCTATCTCAAATCTTGGTGTTCATGCTTTAGTACAGTACATAATTAGAGTTCACTAGCTAGCTATAAAATAAATAATGGATATAACAATTTGCAACCATCTCAAATTTAATTGCAGAAGAAAATCAGTGTTATAAATATATATACACTTAAAAGAACATTTGTCTGAAATAGTTACCTGTTAGGCAAAAGCGAGGACTACACCCCACAAAAGAAGTTGGCTGTTCTGAGTCCAATAACAGTTAGTTGTACAGTTACATGTAACTAGCTATATGCATATCAGTATATGTTCTCGCAAGTACTCCTCCTAGTGCTTTTATGATTTGTGAATTCTGGTAGTCTGATTTCTAGCTAAATGTCAGTACTTTGTTTGGTTTTAACTCAATTAAGCTTTGTCACTAAATAGAACATGAATAATCTTAGGTTAAACCCTTAACCTCACATGCCAGACATAAACCAGCAGCCGATAGCCACAAATTCGGGTGGATTAAGTACTGTTAACATAAACACGTTTGTTTCTTGTGTTAGCTGACTGTTAACATAATTATATAGTGCTTTTAAATTCTGTATAGGCGATGCTCTCAATTCTGATGGTTTAATTGGGACCTGAAAGTTTTTAATTAGTACATAAACACTAGAGTGATTCACTCTATTATCACTAGTTTGTGTAGTTCCATTACCAAATGTACCAATTTGCTGCTTATATCTGTATGTAACTTATAACCCCATCGTTTTATTGTTATACAGTTACTATGAGAGTATGTCAGGTTCCCTTACAGAAATCATAGAACCACAAAGAGGAGGATGTCCCTGCTAAACCAGCAAACTCTCCAGGGTCATGGAGCAACTCCATAAACTCCTACTATTTTGAAATGTTGTTTGATTCTTTAGTACTCGAGCAGTTCATCATTTCTAAACTATACGGTCAAGAGCTTGCGCGAACCGAAGAAGTGAATTAAAAACCTCGAGGGTGGTTGTTATTATTCTATTGAGGAAAGTTTCCTTTGTATTGTTATCTTTTTGTAATTATTGTATCATCAGTGTAATGTATCATGTATGAGTGAACTTCTTTGGCGGGAAGTGAATGACAGAAAGACTTCTTATCATCCAGGCTGATAATTAATAACAAGGGTGTATCTGGCAAGTATTTTCTACTCAAACCACCACAATCTATACCATGCTCCCACCTATACTTCTTATTATAGCGGAACTGATTGCTTTAGCAAGAGGTTTGGAGATTGCTTGGGACGAAGGCCGGTTATCGCAAGGTTGAAATTGGTCTCGACAATAAAACGTGTGTAGAGTATATGCAAGGAAATTACACTCCCCATGGACCTCTCCAGTACCTGATTTTACATTGTTAAAACTTTATCTATAACAAGTCATGGAGTGTTAAAGTGGAACATATATTCAGAGAAGGTAATCGAGCTATATATTGGCTGGCTAACAAGGGCGTTGAGTGCACGAACAAGATAGTTTAGGTCCAAGCTCCTCATCAAGAGTAAAATAGTATTCTTCGGAAAGATGTTATAGGTGTCGCTTGGCCTCGAATTGTGAGGACTAACTCTATTATTTAGTCGAGTTTAGCTCTCTTTTAGGATTAAAAAAAAAAAATTAGCCAAAATCTACACAAACCACCACAAAATTTACAAACTTTTGTAACAATTAACAACCACAAAGCTTTTCTCAAAAAAAAAAAAAAAAAAAAAAACAACCACAAAGCTGGGAACACTGTCTACTAAAGCCAAACGCAAAACATCTGACCATACAGATGTCCACTTCTCGTTGCTCCTACAAAATTGAACGGCCATGATCACCCGACCACTTTCTCCAAGTCCACAAAAAAACATCTAAATTTTACTATGATTGAACAAACAACAGAACAACAGAACAACAGAACTGAACTAAAGTAAACTAGTTAAACAACATGGCTTCTTCTTCTGCAACCGTGCACTTTTCTTCGATATTTTGTCAGATTAAACCCACCATAAATTCTCCAACTTTTGTCCCTTTTAATGCCAAACTCTCCTCAGTTTCTTTCCCATCAAATCTTAAACGCCTTAATGGTCTCTCTATTCGATCATCATCTTCTCTTTCTGGTAGTTCTTTCTTACCCTTTTTTTCAGCAGTTGTTTATTTTTTTGTGAAGGGTGTTATTGTTTGATTTTCACCATTCTGGTCTGTTTTGTTATCTGGGTTCAGCTTGATTGGAGATGGGATTATAGTCTAATGTTATTTTTGGGTATTGTTTATTATGTTAATTGAAGTTTGAAATAAAGGGTTTTGTGGATTTTAGCTGTTTTGGTGATTTGGTGTTTGTATTGTTGTATTGATGATTTGTTTAGAAATAGAGTTGATTTGAGCTTTTGGGTTTTTTGTTAGTTTGGAAGTTTTAATATTTGGTATTGGTATGAATTTTGTTTAATTTTTCTTGATTGAGGTTTTGGTAGCAAATGGTTGGCACACTTAAGTATGGGGGTAAGGCTGCGTGCACCCGACTCCTCTTACCTCGCTTGGGCGGGAACCTCTGTGTAGGCATTGGGGTATTGATGTTGTTGTTGTTGAATTGACGTTTGTATAGATTTAGAGCAAAGTGGTTTTGTTTATGTAGGAGGTATGTAGAAACTAGATTCGGACAGATAGGACTTTTTTGGTCATTGATTAATATGATTGATCAGAGTAGCTTGTAGTGCTTGTTTTACTTGAGAGCAGATGGATTCCTCACAGTGCCTATCAGGCTATCAACATCCTTAGTAGAGAGGTGATGTATTCGAGTGGATCAGTCGTTGGGTGAGAGATGGAAGAAATTATCAGGAACTAGCCACAACTTGTTGTCATGATCATAGATTGTATGTTTGTATTTGAATCACCTTCTGATTAGTGGGTAGATTACTTAGAGAAGTTTCTCTTTTCATCTAATTAAAGAGTAATTTCTGGCTATATTTTGTGAAATGTCGTGTTTAGATGAAAAAGTCCTTGGTTCTTTAAAGTTTGTGGCTGGTCTTTTGACTTTGCATTGGGTTGAGCTATATGCGGCTTATACCATGCAGCGTGCATAAATGATAGGTTTGAGGGCCTTTTATGGCTTATCGGATGAAAAATCTTCTTAAATACTGATGGGCGTGGGTTCCAGCCTCCATTTACCGTGTCACTGAGCACCCATGTTCTATTGCATCCGTCTATTTGTCCCTAACCCCTCCCAACCTTTTTCTTTTCCGAAGATCATCCATCGTATTCCCTTTATGTACCATTAGGAAACACCTTCATCTATTTAAACATTTGCGTGTTCATGTTCTTCATCATTTCGACCATAGTCCTTTCACTCTAGGTTTTCTGAAATTTAAACCTCTTGGATACAATAGTAGAGCACACCAATGTTCTTGGGATGAGAACGAGCATGTTCCGAAAGTGAGACAGAATTAACTCTAGAATCAATAAACTTAATTTTTTTCGTTGTATAGCTGATCTTTGTAACAGACATAGAAATTATGAAAGCCCCATATGCATCTGTCTTTTGCAGTTTGATGCCTGTCGTGTCTTGTAAATGGAGTTCATAAATTTCTATGGCACATAGGAAATTAATATATCTTTTTGTGATAAGATTAGGGCATATCAGCTAAAATAGTAGTAGTAGTAGTAGTAGTGATATAGTGGTTGTGTTGTGGTGTCGTGATTAATGATTTTGCTCGGAATATTTAGTAAAAGTTCATATTTTCTGAAGAAAAAGGAAACTGAAGTGCTTGTTCTTTCTGCTGACATATGCTGTGATTTCGTATTTGTTGGCTGTCTGCTGTGATTTTATGAAATTTTTTTCTACCTAAAAGAATCTCTTTGCATTTTCTAACTTGCTTTTGTTATGCTCTTTTATGTTTCAGCAACACCGGCTGAGGGCTTGGCACCTGCAATATCCCTAACTGACAACGCATTGAAACATTTGAAAAGGATGAGGTCTGATCGGAGCGAAGATTTGTGCTTGAGAGTTGGTGTTAAGCAGGGTGGATGCTCTGGTATGTCTTACACAATGGATTTTGAGAGCAGAGATAATACAAAGCCAGATGACTCGGTGATTGAGGTTAATGGATTTACTATCCGTGAGTGCCGCCTCCTTCTTCCTAAAAACTTAGTCAGTCACGCATGCTTTTTTCATAACTTCACTGTCAAATGTAAACTTGCAACCCCCCCCCCCCAAAAAAAAAAAAGTTTAGGGTGGAAAAAAGCACAAATGCAGACGTATATCGTTCAATCATGAAAATTTTCGTGTGAAACCTGATGGCTAGGAATTTACCCTTTTTGACTGAGGTTATTTCAATCATGAGAGTCGAGTTAAGTATATAAGGTTTGCTTTTGTGCATCATGGAAATAAATATAACATAGAAACATAACTTGATTATGTATTTCGGCTCGGTAGTATTATTTCCCTAGATGAAGGTTTCATCAACAATATAGTTCCTTGGGCAATTTATTAGATAGCCCTCCTGTATAAAAAGAATGTTGTGTCTGCTGTGGTTGATGCGAGTATGCTTGTGATCGAATATAAGCACTCTGATCCCTTTTGTTGACTGCGTTGGTATGTGCTGGCATAGCCCGGTTGCTGTCCAAGGAGCAGACTGGTGTTGAGAGCACCTAATGATGGTTCTTTCTTAACATCAGATCTGAAATTCTTATTCTTCTCATTTGATGTGCTCTAATTTGCCTCAAGATTGCTATGACTTGAGAACTTGAATCTTGATGCAGCATGACTGTATTATTGCGGCAGCTCATTCTTTGGGTCAGCTAAATGCAGATATACGGAGTCTTAACCCTGTAAGAAAAAGAGCTGTTTCTGCTGTACACTTGTTGAACAATGTGCCCGCCCTCTACTACTTCACAAAATAAAAGCACGGATAGTGTAATGAGCCGTATTATCTGTTTGCTTGTGCTTTACGCTTCAGTTTACAGGACGATGTTAGGCTTTTTCACCCTCTCGAAAGCAGTGCGTGTTCTTGATAACCTAATTTGTTTTTCATTTGTTTGTACTTTTGCAGTATGTGATCCAAAGAGCCTCCTATTCATCTATGGAATGCAGCTGGACTACAATGATGCACTTATTGGTGGAGGCTTCTCTTTTGGAAACCCAAATGCAACAAAAACTTGTGGCTGCGGAAAATCCTTCGCAACATAGATTAGTTTTATGTATAAACTATACCCCAAAACATTACCAATATATGATGGAATGCTTTTTGCTTATTGAAATATATGAACATAGTCTTACTCTTCTCTGACTGGATTCTATCAAATCATTTTGAGTGTTGATGATGACATTGTATTTCGCTGCTGTGTCTGGCTCGCTTGGATTAGGGGTAAAGGATTAAGGGGGTAATAGCGAAATTGATAGAGAGAATGGGTGGGTAGAGGTGGTGATGATGGTGAAGGAAGGAGGAGAATGGTGGAAGGAGGGTAATAATTACCCCCAAAAAAAAGGGTAATAGTTACCCACCTTCCCATTGGGGTAATGGTTTTCCTCCAAAATAGGTGGTCATCCAACTATTTCTTCCTCCTCCAATCACCACCACCACCTCTATCCATACATCTTCTCCTTCATTCATTTATAGACCATTACCCCCTTAATGTATTTCCCCCCAATCCAGGCCACCTTTAGAGGTTGCTAATAATTAAAACTAACTTTTACACGTTTGTACAAGCATGGTTCTACTTTTGCCTCGTGTAATTTCTTATCCAGTCTGGTAATCGTCACGCACCAGACATATTGCCCTGTCTTACCAGATAACATGAGCCTGGTAAATAACCTTTATAAATCTTCAATTATACTGTGACAGTAAGATAAACAGTGTTCTATGCAAAAACAGATACATTTTGTAGTTATTCAACATCAGGAGACAGACACTGATACAAGAAAGACAAACTTGTTGCCTCCATTTATCTCCTACTTAAAAGTTGAAGCTTAAGCGACTCCTCTCAAAAACATGCAGTTCCGTCATGGTCTTGTATTTCTACAGATTTTGACATCTTAATCCTCAAGTCAGCGGACTGCTCAACGTAATTAAAACTGAAGATCCTTTCCCATCAAAAGACAAACTGTAACCCGTAATACAGCAATATGCTACCATCAGATCTCATAAGCTCGATGAGAAAACAAGTTTAAGACATATTAACACATCAAAAGCATTCCATTGACGTTGATTCCTCAAATGTTGAAACTCAAGGTAGAAACAATTCGGTTTATTTTAAACAAAATAGGAGAAAGTAAGACAGTATTCCAGCTCATCCAGCTAAATAAGTATAGGCTTCAACTCTCTCCAGCAATTGTCTTGCATCAAAAAGTTAAATTTGTAGCCAGATCTAGAGGAAGTTTCGTATGTCCAATGACTTCACATCAACCATTTCCTCGTCCTGGAATTCGTCCCTGAACAACGCAACAAAATTGTTAAAACGTAGTCGACTCCAAGCAGTTGAAACTTGAAAGAAATCAATAATGCTAAAACATTTTTTAAATTATTTATTTCTAACAGTGAACTAGGATAATTTACTTCCTAACTATATTTTGGTAACTACTTGACCATAGAGATCTAATGGTACAAAAGCAGTCACAACATAAATTCCAAGGCATCAATAGAAGATAATCAGCGCAAGCTTAAACAGATGACAAAAAGGCACAGGAAGACATCAATGGTGCATGTGAGCTTGCTTTTGTTTAGCTAGGTTGTGTTTGCTGGTTTTAGCTCAAGTGCTAAGAAGGACAATGACTTACAGGGAATCAACTGTCTTTACTCACATAACGTATTTTAGAAAAGGCACAACGTCATCAACAAAACTCAAACAAAAGCTTGAAGTCAAACCATAATGAATAAATAATCATGACCAAGCCAATTTATTACGAAATGTAACAACATACTTCTTCTTTTGAGTTTCCATGGCCTCAAGGGTTTCCTTCTTCAACTCTTCCAGCTGAGCCTTTGCGATTTTAATTTCCAGTTCCTCCTCATATTTTGGCAAGTCATTCTTATTGATTCCGAGCCTGTTGGATCGGAGGTGGGGGTCAAACATAAGTAGTTTCAATGAGAGACATCATTCAGAAAAATGCATATCAAACAACAGCATAACGCACAAGTAATATCATATTGCAAATTAGCTGATTGTGAGATAAATCACAACTAACAAATGTGCACTATGGTCTTATGGATGCCTTTCAATAAGTGATAAAAGGTAAATGCATACACGTCTACTATCTTCCATTCCTCTTTCCCATCTAGATTTTTACATGAACAACAAATGATGGTAAACATTCTAAAGAAGCCACATGAATCAAATGTTCCGTGCTCTCGAAACCACATGTTAACAATGATAGGAAATTCACGACTGAAACAAAAAAATATAGCTCTAGCTCGTTTTCTGTGAAAGTTCTCTGAGACATCAAAGACAAATACAGGTGGTTCCCACAAACAAGAATAATCACCTAAGAAGTGATCACATGAAGCTATCAGATAGTGAAAATTCATAACACGCTTATATGCAAATCTTGTCAACCTTTGCCTCAGATTCTTCACATAATGAACAATAACAAAAATTAGGTCTCATCAAAAGGTCAAAACCCAAAACTGCTTTTTTTCATAGTGGATGGAGATGTGGGGTTCAAAACTCGGAATACCCACAAGTTTAACAAATGATTTAGATAACAACTTACTTCTTGTTGATCTTATCAAACTCTGCCACTAAACGATCCATTGATGGGTGATCAGCTCTCATCAGAGGTTTCTTGATTTCTTTTTCAATTTTTTCCAATGCTTCAAACATCATAGCCTCTGCACCAAGGTCATCAGTGAGGCCCCTCCTGCAAAAAATTATGTCAAGTGAGAACCACCGACAACAATAAAAATTCTCTTTTGACACAGGGATCCACGAGAGTTCGAATAAAGGAACAGCAGTTTTTTCTTTTACTAATTTAACCCGGGGGGGGGGGGGGGGTGTTAATAACAGCAGCAAGTATAGAATTGCCAAAAGAATGTGCACATACTTGATTCTTATGTCCTGCAGCGTCAGAAGGTAAGTACGCATATCCGGAATCCCCTTAGTTCGTGTCTCGATAGTGTATTTAATCCTTTGAGACTCTGAGAAGAGGTCAGCTCTGCCATAAATATATGAAAAAAGTTTGAGTGGATGATGAAGCACTAGAGGGAGATGATTTCCAGAAAACTCTAATAGTTATACTTCGATCACAAACAACTTTCCTGTGAAATATATTCCTACCAACAAAACTGAGCCTAATGATGGAAAATAACAGGAAAAGAAGTGAACCATTTAAGAAAATAAAATTAGGAAGTAGAAAATTTGTAAAAGGACGAAAGCATACTTCTCTCGTATAGTCTTCATGACCTTAGCATATTGCTGTACAGCAGCAGGGTCATCTGGGTCTATGGTGATCTTTTCCTGACGAAGGACACCCACGGCCGTCTCGAACTTTTTCTTAACCTCCAAAAAAATGCCCTTAAGCATCTCTTTTCAGCCAATTGGTGTCATGGAAGAAAAAAGGGTCAGTCCCCAGTAAAGCAAATTTCTCCGCTACATGAGATCAAACTGATGAACGGAAACTTTCTGCTTTACATGAAGATAAACTCAGAAAAATACACATAGAGAGAGGGAGTGAGAGATGGATATGCTACAACTCAAGGGATATTCACCAAAAGATCTGGAATACAATCCATCCATTGTTATAGCAGAATATCGAGGTCCAATACATCATTGCAATAACAAAGCCCAATAAAGCACAATGTTGCTACACCATCCACCAGACTACCACATCAGATCTCACCATCTAAGCAAGTGCCTCGCCAAGACCATCCCCTAATAACATAACTCTGGCTATCGTAGACTAGTGTACAGACCCAAGAACCTAACAACAAGCATAAAATTAAGCAAAAACTACAGCAAAAGGACCAAACAGATCAAGGTAAAACATCTTGACTGACAATGAGTCAAAGGCCTTCGGCAGATGATATAAGATATGCACATTGACCAAAGAACAGCTAGGTTTTAAAGTCTTTCCAACAAATGGAATCCTTGACTACAGAACGAAAAGGGCGATTAACTATACATATAGAACAAAGCATAAGTAACTCACCATCTCCCTTAAGACCTTTAGCTGCAGGAGCAGCTTCTTTGGCAAAGTAGCGAACAGCGGTCCCGTGGTCCTTCGGCAAAATTATCTGACTAGTGCACAGCTGCAATCAACAAAATCAAGAAACCGTTAGCCAATAGTTTAAAAATTCCCCCAAATCAAAAAAGTAAAAAAAAAATTTAACTGTCTTCTAAGAATCCAAATTTCAAACAAAAAACATCCGGTTCAAGGTTTTCCATTTATGGGTAAAACCTCAATGTCGAAAAACCATCAATCTAACAAGCCAACCCTACCCCAAAAAAGAAAGAAGTCACCCACAGTCATTATATGTTAGCTCAACTTCAACATTCAAAGCTTCCACCATTTTACTTACTCTAGCTCATATAAACAATAAGCACTACCTCAAACTTCAATTCCACTTGATATCCTGCATTTCGCCACATTCAACTCATAGTGACACATAGTAACACACTAAAGCTTAGAAACACGTAAACCCATTACAATTTCTGGGAGAGATTATGCACCGTGTAGAGGATACTAACAGTCAAACCTAGCCCGGCAGTAAAAGTCTACTATAATCATTCCCACCTAAGGAAAATCGCAATGACTTTTTCGATCGAAAAAACCTTCCACCTTTCAACACGCTCTGGCTTACGGAAACCAAAAGCGATCAATAAAACCTCACCTACACTAGAATGCTAGCACTTTGTCATCCGTAACTAAGTGCACCAAGCTCAATCTAACCACCTCATTTGTTAACAACTACTTCCTCCATTTCTATTTAAACTTCCTATTTGACTTTTTGGCACTATTCATGAGTCAATATTGACTCAAAATGAATTTCTAACATATAGAATAAAATGTAGTCATGTGGGGTCTTGTTTAATTTGACTTAATGAGTAGATTAAGAATATATATATTTTTTATAATTTTTACTAACATATAACTATAGATATTAAAGAGATAAAATGTGCATTGGCAAATGTGCAAAAGTCAAATGGTAAGTTTAAATAAAAAATTGAGGTAGTACCAGGCAACATCGATTTATAATATAAGTCTACGACAATCGGCAACAACTCAACCGGACAATCAATACTTCAACCTTTGTTTCCACACTCGCTCTATCTTGTCGAAACATTAACTAATAAGTAAGACCTCATTTCGCCAACGTTTGACACATCCTTTACAACCATACCACACAACCTAAAATATGTCACCTTTTCCACACTCACTCTACCTCGGTCGAAACTCTAACTATTTACCAAGAACTCATGTACACTTAAAAGGCCAGCATGTCGCCAATATACGACACATCCTTAACACACCTTACCACATACAATTTAAAACACCTCAGTTGTTGACATCTTCCAGGGCGTAATCGACAACTCCTTTGGACAAAAAAAGCTTCAACCTTTCTCACACTCACTATACCTCGTTGAAACTTTAACTAGTTAGTAAGACCTCCTCCACTCTAAAAGGCCGGCATTTCGCCAACATTCAACACATCCATAACACACTGTACGCACAGGTACACACAATCCAAAACATCTCAACCATACCGGGGCGTAATCTATAACTCCTTTGGACAAATAAAGCTTCCACCTTTCCCACACACACTCTATCTCGTCGAAACTCTAACTAATTAGACAAACCTCATCTAGTCTAAAAGGCTAGCATTTCCGCCACATTCAACACATCCATAACACACTGCACCCACAGGCACACACAACCTAAAACACCTCAACCGTTGACAACTTCCGGGGCGTAATCTATAACTCCTTTCGGCTAACAAAGCTTCAACCTTTCCCACACTCACTATACTTTGTCGAAACTAAAAGTAATTAGTAAGACCTCATCTACTAAAAGGCCGGCATTTAGCAAACATTCGACACATCCACAACCCATCGCACAACACACTACCTAAAACACCTCATCCGTTTACAAACTTACAGGCAAAATCGACCAAATATTCAACAACATATACATATCCACATTTCCTCTAAATCAGCTAAAATCTTCACAAAAATAATCCATCTGTCACATCAAATTCTCCCTAGTCAATTCATAAAATGTAGTACATTTAGATCACATTTCAGTCTTTCACACACATAACCAAAGCCGCAACATCAACAAGTTATTAAATCGAAGTAATTTCAACTGATCCAAACTCCAAACACTTAAACAATCAACAACTACAAAATCGGCGAATATAAGATCAAAATGGACCAAAAAAATCGCGAAAAAAAGGAGAAATGAAAACGAAGTTAGACCTGCTTGGATTTGGAGAGGAAACGACAGGCGAACGCCATGATTGCGAGCTTGGATTCACACTATAAGAGTAACAAAAGTTAGATAGATAATTTCTAGGGTTTGTGAATATAAATGTCAATGTAATGAAAAAAATAGAAAGAGAGACAAAGGATTAGGACCGTCTGATGGATCGATGACTTGGTTTTCAATCTGGACCGTTTATTTTTCACTTTTTTTTTACTGATGTTACTTCACTTGAGTTAAAATGTTTAAAAAAAAAACATAAAAAACTTATATGAGACCGTCAATTTTTATTTTTATTTTTTATGAAAGTGACTAATTTTTTCTGGGGTTAATTTTTTAAGTTCCGCATAAACTCAAATTAGTTGAAATTTATATGTCTTTATGGGTCTAGTATAGAGAGAATTATTAGGTGGTCCTGGACCAATGGTCCATGCCACTAAT
>CAAKMY010114536.1:0-24522 GCA_901111285.1 Corrigiola litoralis | reverse complement strand
GAGAAAAGGGTAAATCTGTAAGTTATTTTTTCAGATTTTGGAAATGACATATTTCTATTGGTTGGGACTATATGCCAAGTGGTGGTCCAGGACCACCTAATAATTTCTCCTAGTATAGCTTGGTCTAATTTTATAATAAATGTAGATGGTCTCTCTCAAGACTAGCTGCGATTTATTTTGGTCTAACAAAAGTTTTTGTTTTTGAAGCCTTGTCTATTAAAAATTTAATGTTAGATGTTGCCAAATGATGAAATAGTAATATTTCGATGTTGAAAGATAATGTCGCACCAATTATTTTGGTACGACCATCATTCAATAACCATTTGTAATAGAGATATATGAAAAGACTATTGGTTATAGAGATGGTGATTGAGGCTTAGGAAATTTTATCTAGATAATCTCAGGTTATGTATGATTATGTTTATGCGATACAAATTCATTTTAACACAGTTGTTGTTTCAAACGTCAAGACACCACATTTTCGATAAATTATCATAAAATTTATACATGAAAATCATGTATGTGGTATAATGTTATGTTTTTGTTTTAAATTAATTTTATGATATTGCTCTTTATCAAACAAAGAAAAAAAATACATAATGTTGTATGTGATAAAGCATTATCCTAAAAGGTCTAAATCAAAATCTAATTTAGAAGAAAACAGGAGTATATTCACTAATTTAGAAGAATGTACAACATTATTATTAGTCAAATTTTGATTCATGGTATCATAATTCAAACTATGACAGAATCAATTATAACTCTATGCGAAGAAAAAACTAAAAAAGCTTTAAAATGTTGAAGATGTCTATTAATTGACTAGCTGATTAACCGAATTTAACTATGTCCGAGCTTGGTAATAATGTTTGCTCTGAATTTTCATTAATGAAAACCCAATCATCACCTATAGATTCAAAATCCGTTCCATGAAAATTCAGAGCCGTTCCAGATAGGACATGTTTATCACCTTTATTACCAAGGAAACCGACGCATTCGTAAGCCAACCATATAAAGCATTATTACCCTTAGTAATATACAGACCAAGTGATCTCAATTGGACCAAGTGAATTGCCTACACTACACAACAGATTACACAAGCATAAATGCCTACTTTCTCTTCCCTGAAAGTAAAGTTTCAGTACTATTAAGACAAAACTTTACATTCCTTATTCCCGTCAAACGGAAGATAAAGGAATGAACCAACTGAATGGCGTATAGCACGTAATTTAGCCATCTCTCCAAGAAAAATTAACTTCTCTCTGCTTCGCCATTGTCTGTCTCACCATGTAGTGGAGTAAATTAACACCCAGCAATAGAACCGCACCTCCCAGGTTCCTTTCATCATTCAGTAACAGAAGCAGCACATGCTCGAAGAGAGATGATCTTCCTGCCATTGCATACATACTGTCCTTTACTCACGGTTAAGATTTCCTCTTTTTGTTAGATTTGTTGCCACGTTCATCCTTGCTCCGTTTCTTTTCATTCTTACCGCTGCTGCCAAATTTGCCTTTCTTATCCAGCTTACTTCTGCTGGATTTCACACTGATCACGCCACCAGATGCTATCTTCCCACCACCATTCTGAAGAGCTGTCTCAAAATCACCCTCGACTGCATACTGCTGAAGCAACTCAGGATCCAACATTCCTTCTGCCTTGGCTTTCATTTCATCCTGATACGCATAATGCTCAGTGGATAAGTAAATAAAGAAACTTAAGAAAAGAATTTAAACTTTTAAGGCATCCCCTCATTCAAACTACCTTCACTTGCTTTGCTGCATTATTTAGATCTTCCTCCAAGGTTATACTGTGAGGTTTCATTACAATCTGCATAGAAAACATTAGCACAAAAAGTAAGTTACAGTTACATATTTTGAAATAAAGTTAGGGAACAAATCCACTAGTACTCTTTGACATCTCTGGGTGAGAATATGGGAATTGGCAGAGTGAATCAGTCTTTATGTGAAGATAACAAATAATGCTAAAACAGTAGAATATTTCCAGGTATGCTCCAAAGTCGGGTAATCCCTCTATACTTACTTCTTTTAGACGAGGTAGTTTTGAATCCATCTCCTTTGAAACAATACTATATAGGTATTTGTAGAACTTCTTCATCGCTTTTATGAACAACGACAATATCTGCTGCCTTTCTAGTTTCATCTGCCCCTGTGAATAGACCCAGGAAATTATTATCAGAAACTCTTTCCCCAGGGAGCTCAAGGTCATAGGTTGTTATTTCAAACTGGAAGCAATTCAAAATTGTTGACTAAACTGTGTGGGAGACATTAGAGTTATAAGCTATATCCATAAACATCGAGAACATGGAAAAAGTAAGAATGACACCTCAATATATGAGATATCCCGTGTCTGCAGACCCATGCAAAGCAACACAGATGCTTGGGCATATGATAGTGTCACTGGTATCCTTCCCTGGAAGTATAGCTGTGATAGGACTGGAACAAGGCCTACTATCTGCGAAAAGCAAAAAAGAGTAGATGAGGAAAATGGATAACATCATACAGCTGTTCTTTGGCTGGTTTAAGACTGTACAGCAGCAGACCAGCAGGCAGCAGTCTCCAAACAACATAATACATCAATCAAAAGATATATAAAAAAATATATAAAAAAATAAGTATATCATCATGCATCAATAAACAATTCTCGACTACAAAACAAGGAACTTGTTATTGCCGAAAATGAAAGACAAAACATACCCTTTCAAAACTAACAAGGTTGTCAGTGTAATCTTGCAGTAACTTCATATCACGAGCAGATATATGCTCGTGTATAGACTTCAAAAACCTATCTGAGTTCATTTCTGCAGTTTCAACCTCCGCAAAGTTGATTTTAGGGTCCAAGATGCTAAAAATACCATTGGCAAGAGTGAGTTAGAAACTGGGTTTCCAAGCAAACATGCAAGCTGTTGTTCAATACTAACCTCAAGGCAAGCTTATACTCCATGGAAGAAAATTTGACGGAGAGTAGTCTACAAAACTCTTGCTTAAACTCTACACATGAATAGAAACAAGATGAGAATAATTCCTCATACAAAAGAAAGAGCCACTCCCTCTCATTGGAGGTGTTGCCTCACCTTGATAAAATGGGCTGAAAAACCCCCATTCATCAGCTGTATCAACTTCAATATCATCACTATGCAATGGCTTCAGAACCATGCAGGTATGCTCTCCGGTCACAGCATTCTGGAATTAGATAGATACAACACCCATATGAACAAACAAAAAGATTAGTCATTAGCATGACATGCAATTCATCATATAGCATGTTACTCTTTAGCAATCGGCATTTAGCTATTAGCATTTACCTACTAGTGTTAACTGGTAGCTTTTAGCTTGTTATATTTGCTGGTTTGAACAAGTGATTACATTATATGTTTGTTAAAAAGTGTTTGACAACAGTAAAGCTTTTGGCGTGTTACACGAGTGAAAATTTGAAGTGTCTTACGAAAAAAGTAAGGACCTGACCAATTAAGCTTGAGAATCAAGATTTTGGAAAAGAGAATAACGCTATTTCAAATAGCTATTAATCAAACATCACCAAAAGAAGTTTGACATGCCTCAATCCACCTAAAAAGGCTAAAAGCCTTCGAAAGTTTCCATCCCAGGACCACCCATATATTCCCAAGTTCCTTACAGCTTCCTCTGACACATTCCACATAGTGCCGTGAATTCAGATTTGGCATTGGGAAATGCTAACTAAAGAAGACAAAATCATGGATGTTAAAAGCTTTATACCTCAGAAAGCTTCAGGCAATAACAACTATGAAAAGCTTATACTATGGGAGCGTAACCACCAGTTTATATAAACATATGATATTGCACAGATCACAAACTTCCATGCAAATGAAAAACAGCAAGTTTTTCTAGAGCATATACCAATGAAAACCACGCCAAAAAAAATAATACTAACAAAAAGGTTGGAAATACTAACAGGAATCTGGCCGATATAGAAGGGAGCAAATTTGTGTTTTCTCCAAAACCGGAACAAGTCTAATGTAAGCCCAAAGGAGACACCGATATAATGCAGTTTCTCAGGTCGTCTTTCACGAAGATGCACAAGTAACGGTGGAAGGTTTGCTCTAGGTTTAATGTTTTCTTCTAGCAATGACACCTGCATCACAACATGAAATCAATGACATGATAAAATTGCAACAGCAGTACGCAATACCAACAATCTTCAACACAGTACAAACAGTGACAGAAACACCATGAGACCCACATAAAAAAAGAATACAAAAAAAAATAGATGAATGCAGCTTCAAGCCAAGTAACTGAGTCAAACTGAAGTAGCCAAACCCTGTTTGTAGTCCTATGCAATAACATAAAGTACAGAAAAGTAGCTCACACGTTTCAATATTTACTTACTTACGTCTTAAAATTTCGCACCTTCAAAACCAAAACACCAAAAAGAAACATATCAGATCAAGCTTACCTTTTCTGCAGCATCTACAACTCTGACAGAAGGCTCCTCATCATTGTCCTCATCATCCGATTCAGAGATGGAAGTCAACTGTCCTTCATAGTACCTGAAAGACAAAATGGCAACTTTAGCTATCAGATAGGCAAAGATATATAGTGTAAAGGCGTATACTCCTGATGCCGAACAATGAGTTAACTTCAAAATGCCTCTAACAGTGATTAATATCCGTCCATACATAGAAGCCTATGGAAATACAAGCTATCTTCACATCACAATTAATCTAACTGATGCCAGTGCTTCTACAGCCTACAGTGAAGAGCTTTAGTTAAACTAGATTTCAAGGGCTTACTCTATCAAAAAATAAAAAAAGAGGATAGAAAAATTGCAAAAACTTGTCTAAGGCGGTCTGACCATGAACTTATGCCAGACCTACTAGCTTTTGAGAGCTTCATGCTAACTTTTACAAAATTTGCGTGAGCTTTCAAAAGCACAGTACACTTTCAAAACTTTGAAAGCATCCCCTAATGTAT
Organism: Corrigiola litoralis; assembly: GCA_901111285.1. Classification (NCBI taxonomy): domain Eukaryota; kingdom Viridiplantae; phylum Streptophyta; class Magnoliopsida; order Caryophyllales; family Caryophyllaceae; genus Corrigiola; species Corrigiola litoralis. The sequence continues at coordinate 19,558 of CAAKMY010114536.1, read as the reverse complement.
TAAAATTCATTTGTGCATCTTACAATAACATATGGCAGTCTTACCCAAGTGATACTATAAATAAATTTAAAAAAAAAAAAAAAGAATTTCATTAAAAATTAAAGACGCAAGAATTTCTAACAATTACATCATACCAATTGCAAAGGCTCCTCCAATTCGTCTTAAAAGATTTAGGTAAGCATGGTTGCGGCACATAAATATAAGTCCAACTGGCAAATTTGAAAGGTAATATCATTAGGATGCTCTTACCTTGTCAGTAGTTCCACCGCCATTGAACCATAACCAAGCTGCAGAAAACCAGAATAAAGCCACTAATTAAAGCAACGCACTAATGGTAATAGATTTACTCAATTAAAGCAACCAATTACAAAAAAAAAAAAAGGTACCCGCATGGCACTAGGATGAGTCGCTATGCGCACAATGCGAGCACCAGAAAGGCTAGGAAACACGGCGTCACGAAATTGCTCGCAAAATTTCCAGGGTATTTGGTCTCCATGGGGTGAGCGGCCATCACTTAAGCTTCTGATTGCAGAATCACGGGATATCTGTCCTTCAAGACAGACCTGTAATTAAAAAAAAAAAAAGCTATCTTTTAGCAAATACTAGCTTAGTGCATCTGACAATAATGAAGATGGTGTAGAAGGCGTGTATCACAGGAGTATAAATAACAAGTACCTCAAAAAAAAAAGAAAGAAAAATTATGTACTGTTGCTCTTTCAATGTATGTTCACTACTCTGCATTTAAAGTTCTCACCAAGAAGAAACAGTTAAGATTATAACCTATCAAGATCTTTAGCTTCCCAAGCATCACTCTCTGCAAAAGATAAGTCTTGTCTCCCTTGCCATTATGGACAATTTACGGCAAACATATATTTGTAGTATGTACGACTGTAAGAGTATCATGGCCCATAGGGCTCACTTCTATCACACTAGAAGAAAAAGCTTTAGATGGCAAGCTTCTTTCCATCAAAAGTGCCAATATAAGTTCACACTTCAGAATAAGTACTTTACACAACTAGAAAAACACAATGAATCACGAATTCAAAGTAGACAAAGTAACTTTGCTATGGAATGTCCTACATAATTAACAATTGCAACCCTTCCTATTGCCAATCATTTTCTCCATCCATCTTTTCTACCACTCTATAACCACAGCGGTAACAGAAACATGAAGTGGTACTTATGTTGGTAGAAGTAGCACACAAAATTTTCGTTATCAGATAAAAATCTTTTTTTATCAGTACTTATAGTTGGTAAATAAAGGACTGACCACAAGAGAGCCAAGAAAAAGACAGACGAAAACAAACCTGAATTACACACAAAATGTCAGGAAGGTGGTTCTTTGACTCATCAACAGGAGCTGCATAAAAAGATATAGTGATCATAGATCAATCTATGTGGCTCGGAATATGTTGAACCTCAAATCCATTGAAAAATGCTAAAGTCTGTTTGAATAGAACAGCAAAAACATACCAAGCAGCACAAATAGGTGATGTGCGGGAGCATCAGCCATTAGTTGTAGGTCATTCGGGGAATTCTTGTAGTGAGATGCGACAAATAAAGCCATCATCCTCTGCAGGATCAATAAATATTAGAATTCTAGAGAGAAGCAACATACTTATGTGACTCCATTCTCTTTTACAACTATCATTTTAGCATGCGACAATTTGACCACCAGCTCCAATGGAAATATATTAGTGAAATAATAAAAATTAAACATTGTGATAATGCTTCTAATACTTTTATTGTCATGGATTAACATATGTAAATATTAGGAGCAAACGATACTCCAATTGTCCATCAAGCAAAAAACCAAAATGACACCTAAAAGAGAACGGAGGGAGCACACAAGAAATACTAACAGAAGAAGCAATCACCTGCAAGAATAGCTCACTATCTTTGTGATACGAGAAAAGCGTGTCACGGTTGACATAATAGAGATCACATTCGTTGGGTGGGGGCAAGCTGATTGACAAAAGAAAGATACAACTGGTCACTACACGTAAGAAAGAAAAAAGCCGTTCGAATAATTTTGAAACTTTCAAACCTGCTGATGTTGGGGATGAAATTTGCAACATCCAAGCATAATAACCCGTTAAGCCAAGATTCAATAGGGTCAGCAGAGGCATATCTGATAGACTCACTCAACTCTATTTTCTTAAATAGCCGACCTGCAGTATAAGGAAAAACAAAATTTCAATCATACAGTTTAATCAAAAGTTCTTGCTTTAGCCTTTGGTCACCGACATCATATCAAACAATGCTGTCTGCTGAGGTTATATAAGCAACTTAAATAACTCATCCCACAGATAAAGCAAAAATATTTCATATCAATCACCACAAACAATCCCATTCAATCCAAAGACAAGAGAATAACCAAAAAACTTTTCTTTTGGTTCTATGGGAGGCAAGCTTTGCTACACACTTCTTTGAACTTGGCTGGACTTTCTAATATCGTAAGTAGTGGGATATCCATTCTCATCTCAGGCAAAAAAGCAGAACTAGATGGAATTGCACCACTAGAGAAACAGGAAAAAGAAAAAAGAAAAACAAATTGACATACATCAGGGCTATAGCCTATAAGCCACCCAATGAGAAGTGAACGAGTCTAAAGAGAAAAAAAACCACACCCAATCAAAGGAACATCATAGCACCCAATAATCAAAAGATGCGTCTAACCAGAGTTCGGACGAAAGATTACAGTCTATCTTTTGAAGTTTCGACTCTTGAATTTTTTAAGGAAAAATAAAACACTGAATGCCAAGGGAGATGAGAAAGGGCTGATAACACGTACAAATAAATGTATCAACTGACAACACACGACACATACCAGAAACAGAACTGTCCAAATTCTTAGACAACTGACTTTGCTCCTCCAGTTGCTGCAGAAGCTTTAGCGATAGCGACCGTCCAGTACCTTCATAACTTTACAGAGAAAACAACAGATATCATGCCATCAGAACTCAAAACAGGTAAAGCAGGAGCAACCCGGGAAAAGAAATGCATCCAGAAGTATCTATTTCTTCATCAAATTCTAGAGAGAGAAACAATATCATACCCATTTACAGTGGATGAAATGAAGACAAGATATGGCCCTAAGAGTGATTTGACAATAGGCAAAGGAATAGCAGCTGCTTCATCAATCACCAAAAGCTCAACTTGAGACAGCTTCTGATATTCATGTGGTTGTATGTACTGTAAACAAACAAAAAAGAATATCCACAGTTCAGGAACAAGTAAGTTTGTCCAAAGTTTCTTCATTGCACATCTTTTACAACCATCACAAAGCACACAAAGATAACACCCACTATACAGACCTGGATTGTTTGTCTATGTTGCTTGTAGATATTGATCCGCACAGTTGCTTTCTTATGCTCAGGGTTAGAGCTTCTGACCACATCATAGTCAATATGCTCCTGTAAATGGAAATCATTCGTTGAATATTCATACGCCAAAAATAAGCATACAAGTCAATCCAAACTTATGAAGAATTCCAACCTTATATTCCAATGAATCAAAACCCTTCCGCATAAATTCAAACAATGTCTTCAAATTTTCAGGGCTTGGTGCAGTTACAAAGATATTAGAATACCTACAAAAATAAACTTCTATAATTAACATTGAGCACGAGACATCAATACAAAAGAACATATCTAGCTCTCATCATTTCTGCCCTTTTACTAATTCTTCTGTCAAATAGTAGAAAAAGGAAAAGAATAGCAGGTCATACCCAGCAGCAACTGCCCCGGCAACCGCCAAACCAAGTGCTGCAGATTTACCACGACCACGAGCAGCAAGTAGAGCAACAGTACTACGAAGCGTTTTATCCAATATAGCATCGAGAAACGAAATTACTGCTTTTCCCTGTACAAATAGTAAGGGAAAGCTGAGCACACTCAAACATATGAACAACTGATAGCTAGATAAGACGGCAAACAGACAGAGGGATAGTTCATGATTGGTCATCTCATTTGGAAGTACCTGGTCGAGTGTGCAACACTTCTTAATCAAAGGACCAACAGGATAATCCTCATTGAGTTCCTCCTTCAGATTCTTTAAATCACGTTCTGCCTCTGAAAGACCTTCAGAGTCCTTCAATCCATGTTCAAGTCAATAGTGACAGACAAAAATTTAGAACAGATAGGGTCACAATCTGAATCCTTTAATCTAATAGCTGATTTAAGTAAAAAGAACAAAACAATTTTGATACATTCCATTTGATCATAAAAAAACTTTTCAAGACCCACTCAGAGTATGAATAGCCAGCCTATGAGATAATGAGAGACATTCTTATCATCTAGTAAGCACAAAATTAATTAAGAAGTTACCTCTTGAACAGGAACAGGAGCAATGGATCTAATATGAGATGAAATAGGTAAGACATTCAGCTCATCATCCATGACAACACATGCTCTGCAAGACGCAATCGATAGCAAGAAACGCTCATTAAAACGCCCTGCAGCCTCAGAATGGGACTCTGTACGAAACCTCTCATGGACATCCTGGACACATTTGAATTGACCAAAGCTTAAAAAGCAGCATCACATGGACATGGAAGCGATAAGTTGCATGAAAAAGGAATTCACTGAGAAACAATAATATTCTGCTGCAGAAGGAAAACTAGATGTAACACATACCATAACCATGGTGCACAGACTTGTCAACGAGGAAAGAGAACGCAGGAGCAATAAAATTATTCCTCCACCCTCCACAGTTTCTATGGTTCTTGCTAAGAGATTTGGAGTCAACGCTTCGAAATCCTTGAATTACACAAAAACATAGCTCAGACAACCATAAAACACTATTCTAGCAGTGAACCTAAGACAGCACAAAGATATTTGAGCCAGTCAACAGTAAATAGGGATACCTGCAATATGCACATGCCGAAGGTGTTTCCAAGAACTCTCTCTGAGTCTTTGTACAAGCAGTATGTTATCCCTCCACTTTCAACAAAAAGGGAAAAAGGGTCGACCTTTTCAGGATCCAGCAGACCTCTCTGCATTAATTTCTTCACCTGCTTTGCCCGCTTTTTCTTGTGACTGCGGAAAACACATCATAAAGGTCTTTCAGTCATGATGGCACATGATGTTACCAGGGTAAAAAAAATTAAAAAAAAAAAAAAAGAGGAAGGTACCCCTCAACAGTTGATACAAAGCACAACTATAAACTCCTATGCACAATGATTACGCCTCTTTATAAAACCAGTCATAGACACCCCTTCTAAATCAAAATGCAGTACTCGTCATAAGCACCACACAAAGTTATCCCTAAAATAAAAGTTTGCGGATTTGCGCCTCGCAATAAAACTCGTGATAGACACTCCTAACTAACTTAACAATCCAGAATCCAACAGAGCTTGGCGCATTAGAACTCGTCATATAGCTCCTATATAATGTTACCTGGACTCGGCCGTAAGTATTCGACATGGGTACGTGCCCCAATGTCAGACTCGACTATTTTACGAAAAATTCTACAAAAATTTGGCTTAAAATGCAGTGTCCGAGTGTCATACCCATGTCCGTGTGTCCAGTGTCTTACACGGTATGCAGTGCCACATCCAAGTTCCAAAAATGGGGATAGCGATTATATTATTTTTGCATTTCTAGCTTTTCTATCATTTTTCTACCTTTTCTACCAAAATTTATAAAATTGGGGGTAGCGAAACCTACCCCTCGCTAGTCGTTACTCATTAGCTCCGCCACTGCGGGTATGCGAGGCAATACGAAGAGTCCAAGTAACATTGCTCCTAATCAAATCTAAAAAACCAGAATCCAACGGAGCTATCGAGTACGAAACTCGACCAACGTAAAACCATACAACAACACATAATAAAAACAAAAAAGTGTAAACAAATCAACCAACCAATAAAAACAACAACAAATAAAGAGCAAGCACAACAACAATTATTATGACAACCTGCTAAGCTCGAGCTTATCTCTGTAGCACCAAAGAACGGTGGGCCTAGCCTTGAGAGCAGCCTTACTAAGCATATAATGAAGATTAACAATCTGCAAAATTAACAGTAAATAACGTCATTATTAGTAAATACATGAAAAAGTGAAGAAATGGGTAAATTAGTAAAAGGGAAGAAATGGGGGCGTGCCTGGTCACGTGACTTGTCCCCGATGAGGACGAAGAGGGAGCGGTGGCGGGTTTTGACCCCATTCTCGATTAGGGTTCGAATCCTCTCGTCCACCTTCTTCCTCATTTCTTTCTTTTTTCTTTGCTCAGGGTTTTGGGTTTAAGGCTGTGTGCTACTGAGCATCAGAAATGAATATGGTTTTGTTAGGGCACAATCTACGTTACTTACTTACAACTTGCAACTTGCAACTCTTTTTTTTTTTTTTTTTTTGAGTTTAATCATTTTAGTCCGATTTAATTTTATCTTTGGGAGATATTTGGAATATAGTATATTTTAAATTTGTGTTGAATGGCTTTTTTTTCTTGAGTAAAACATCTACTAATGTTTTTTTTTTTATTATACGGAGTAGTATGTGTTGTAATTGCAGTTCTCTTTTAATGGAGTCACAAAAGACAGTGATGTATATGGGAGTCGAACCTCAATCTTTTTGGTTTAATCAGGGTGGAAATAATCAATTTGATAATTATATAGCTATCCGCATATAGTAAATGGGTAGTCGAACCTCAATCTTAAGTGTCACTTCCCCCAAAACCTTTATAATGTCAATGTTAAATTGTGAGGTACATATATAAGTGTTGTGCATGTGTCTCATACTTTTTGGAGGGATGCATAATGGCCTTTATAAGGGTGTAAATCGGTCGGTTCGGTTTGGACTTTTCCAAGTCCAAAACCCAAACCGAAATATTTCGAACTCAACAATCTGAGTTTGAATTCAAACGAATTAATTTGAGTCCAAACCAAACCAAATAATATTGGTCAGTCCAAACTCCGAACCGAAATTCAAACTTTTATTATTGATTTTTGTCTCTTAAAATAGAGACCATATTTAACTTTAATTTATACAATAAAGATTAAAAAAAAATTAAATTCATTCTTGTTCAAATAAAAGAGTTCCAAATATTACAATAACAACACGTACTAGTTATTACGGTACTAGTAAGTTAAAAGATGTCGCAAATAAGTTTCATAAATATATAATACAATATTTACACACCTAAATGACATATTCGGACTGTAATTCGGATTTTTGACTCCAAACCCTCAAGTCCAAATTCAAACCGAAATATTTCGGACTCAATTTTTTGAGTCCGAAACCAAACCTAATTTCTAAAAGTCCAAACCAAATAGCTAATTCGGTTTGGATCGATTCGAATTTTTAACTTATTCTAAATAACTTTCATCCCTAGGCCTTTGTGTTTACCAACATGCATATGCAACATTGAATGTAAATACGGTGTAGCAAAATAAACCGTGAGGAAAATGAAGTCAATAGATATATGGTACGTACATTTAGTGAAGCCGGAAGAACGCCTATTGTTCTGGCGATTTCACACTACAAAGTTTTGCTACAAAATGGGAAATGGGAAGTAAGTAGTTTTTTTTTTGGGATGGTGCTAAAGAGGGACTAAGCCCAACATAAAATAAAATCAAACATGAATAAAACGAGGAAGGGCTACACCCGACAAGTCCTCAGCTAAGATGCTACTAAGCCCCGGGGAGGAGTCTTGAACATCACCATCATGTCCGCTTGCTCTACTCCACGATTGGCTAACCAATCAGCTGCTCTATTTGCTTCCCTAAAGGAGTGACTTACTTGCACTTGCCATTCTTCTAAAGCAAGCATGCTCCTGCACTTGTCAATAACTTGCTTGTATCTTCCATAACCTGGACCATCCTTCTCCATGAGGCTCACGCATGCTGCATTATCCATATGAATCAAGACCCTTCTATATCCTAGTTCCCAGGCCCAAGCTAACCCACGGGACAAAGCTTGCAACTCAGCGCCAAAGGCATTACAAATACCGAAGTTTGCATGAAATGCTTCCAGCATCCTCCCATTACTATCCCGCAGAATTCCCACTCCACCTGCTAACCCTGGACTCCCTTTAGCAGCCCCATCAGTATTCATTGCGACCCAACCATGAGGGGGTGAGATCCAACGAACAAAAACTTGCTCAAACTCAATACTCTTAGTATCTCTCGGACCAGGTTTATCAAGGGCATTCTTGATCTCCAGAAAAGTTCTTCTCAAAAACATCGAAGTATTAAATGGAACGTCCTGCTCTCTCCCAAACACATCCGAATTCCTCCATTTCCAAACCCACCACAGAGTTGTAGTGAATTTAAGTGGCCAATCCTCCTGATCAAGACCAATCTTGCCAGAGGAATTGTCCAACAACCAATCAAATAAAGAGGTGGAAAGAAAAGAGTGGGTACGGGAGACTCCACCAAGCCTATCCCATACCAAACGAGTCTTAGGGCAGTCCCTAAGGGCATGTAGCAAAGTTTCACTTAATCACGCCCCCTTTCAAAGTCGGCTAGACTCGTATAGGAATTAGAAAGATGACATAAGGACGTTCAAGTGCCTCCCTAGCAGGGCGGATCCAAGGGGGTTCAAGGGGGTTCAAGGGGGTGCAATTGAACCTCCCGGACTTCGGGAAAAAAAATTGAGAAATGTGTCTTTTTTTATAATTTTCTGTTCAAATATAAAGAACAAGCTTACATGTATATCTTAATAAGTTCCTTGGCTCATTGGTAGATGTAAGTTTTGGTATAGAATTATGTAGAAGAACCTATGTTCAAGCCCCACTACAAACATTTTTTTTTTCAATTTTCCCTTTGATTTACATTCCGAACCCCCCCTGCATAAATCCTGGATCCGCCTCTGCTCCCTAGGTTATCACAAATTTATCGGAACACATGATTATTTAATGTTAACTTAAAACCAGACTCAATTATGATTTAAGTTAAAGTGATAAAGTTTTATTATTATCGTAATAAAAGGATAGATTTAAATCAAAAACTTTTAACTTAAGTTTAGACGGCCTCAACTATAGACATAACACAAGTGTGCTCAATCTAGTGAAATGTACCCCATACATTCAGGCTTGGAAGGAGAAACCTTGGCCTCTGCATGGTTAATTAGAAGTTCAAAAAAAAATAAAAAAATGCATTGGACCTGAAGCCAAGCGGGGCGTCGTTATATTTGTGAAGCTATAGGCTTGGGCCAGAGATATAAGGTTCCATCTCATAACAATCCCGCTAGCTTTTATACTTCTCGTGCCACCTTGTTGTAATTAAAAAGTTGAACATTCCACTTTTGTCATCACTTATTAGCGATTTTGTGCGCACATTTGAGACAAAAAATACTTAATTTCTTACATAAGTTACTAGAAATGTACAACTCATAAGGTGCTTCCATTGTTTTCAACAACTCAATTATCTCTGGCAAATGGTATGAACCCTTTTTCCTGACTACATTTCGAGTTTTCAAACCTTTTTGGTACAACTATAAATCTATAATCATATATCCAATGGACTTAATATCATTATGTTAATTTGTCATGTGTACCAAAAAAAAAAAAATGTTAATTTGTCATTAAACCATTTAAAGAATGACATTCATTTGTCTTTACTAAATTACTAGTCGTACATTCTGGCATGTGTTATTCCATTGTTTGCTGTTTTAGTGAAGAATGAGAAGTGCGGACTATAATTGCTGATAAGAATCACATTGCAACTGTTACAGTCCTTACACCATTCTACATCAGGGTGTTTGTTGGTGGTAACTATTTCTTACTTAAAATTCAGAAATGATTATTGTAAGTGCAAATGTGCAATATGTTGGAAACATGCATCCTATCTGCTAGTCGTAAGAGGGTAAGATTGCGTATATCTAAACATTCACATAACCTTTCGATGTTAAGTCGCTTACTTGGTGGGAGTTAGATATGTGCGAAAGTAGTGCTGTGTGTGATTGCACTCCCTAACTATTATTTGGAGCAAATAAGCCCCATAAGTCTCTCTTCATGTGTAATCAAACCCAATTAAATCAATTAGTAATTTTCCGGTTGCTTTTTCGTCGAAAAAGGTGATGTGACACTTCTAAAATATTATAAAAATATATTTAAAAGAAAATTAGTATTTTTATACATCTAAATACATGTAATTTTACATCTTTAATTGGAAAAAGAACAATAATTAGAAAATTAGAACTTGAAAGGAACAAAATGTTCCTGCTCTTCATCTTCCAGGAAGCAATTTCTACAGTAGCAGAATTTGTTAGCACAAGTCTGCACTTTTTAATCTATTCCAACAGCTCCAAATTTGTTACCACCTCTTAATACTTCTATTGTCTACTCACCCAAGGATGTTGAGCATCCTCTGTTGAAGGCTTCTTTGCTGTTCCTTGTCAACTCTTAATGGAAAAGTCGATTGGTCGGTGGGGCTGCGTTTGATGAAATGGAGTTTGTTTATAATGGTGGGGCTAGTTGTTTTTCAAATTTCAATGCTGTGTTTTCTATTTATTAAGGGTGTATAATTATATGTCTTTACATGAAAACTACTTTTATTTAAAAACATTTTATTCTAGTTTACCGGTGTCACATCATCTTTTTCCGATGAAAAAGTGATCGGAAAATTACTAATTATTTTGATTGGGTTCGGTTGCATATGTGGAAACACTTATAGGGCTTATTTGCTCCAATTAACAGTTTGGGAGTGAGGGAATCTAATCACACATAAGTCTTGAGGCCTATTTGCCACCTTCGCGTACAAGAATTCAGAAACTCCTTTATAGACACGAAAACTGTAATTCTTAATTATATTTGTTTAACTTGTTAACAATGGACAAAATGAAGTCACATACTCCATCAGAAGTCAAGAGACCTTCTTATTAGGCCTATGACTCAATGACTTATTGCAGGTGTGGGGTCAGAAGTCAAGTGACCTTCTTAATACGGCTATGACTTATTTGCAGGTGTGGCCGTGTGGGGCACTATTTGTCTTAAGCATCTTTATCACCTGGGCAAGTAGTCAAGATGGTTTATATAAACATAGACAAGTAGTCAAGATAATATGTTCTGAAACATACAGCTTTCAGAGTTATTAATGTGGAACGTAAGACTTCGTCTTAGTGAATGTGCCGATAAAAGTTGACTGACTTAGTAACAAAAGATCACCTTATTCCTCACGCACAAACTGTTCTACTTTGTGCTCATGCATGTAGAATATATACAAACTGGAGTTTATACTTAGTGCAATCAATAATATTGGCAAGATTTTTGTATCCTTACATTTCCTACTATTGCAGATTTGTAGCCAATAAACCATGGATATCCTCAATAGATGTGTAAAGCTCACTTCTCTTTTACTGTACTGTTTGTTTCTTGTCACTCCTCACTGCCTTGCAGCTGACAAAATCACCAAAAAGAGGCCTCTCACTTGGAACCAGACAATAATCTCTGCCACGGGCATCTTCGAACTTGGCCTTTTCCAACCAGGTAAGTCTTCCAACTACTACATTGGCATGTGGTACAAGCAAGTTCCGGAGAGAACTATACTTTGGGTAGCCAATAGAGAGACACCCATATCTGTTCCTGATGTGTACTCCGCTGAACTGAAATTTTTACATGGCAACTTAGTTCTCACTAGCAGTGGCTCTAAGAAAACAATTTGGTCCACGAACCTGAACTCCGCGTCTAGTTCAGATACTATAGAAGCTGTGCTTCTGGATTCTGGAAATCTTGTTTTGAGAGATGGACCTAACTCAAGTCATCTGTTGTGGCAGAGTTTTGACTATCCTGCTCATGCTTGGCTACCTGGATACAAGATTGGGGTTGATAAAAGAACTGGATTTAATCGAGTTCTTACATCATGGAAGAACTCAGAGGACCCTGCCCCTGGCCTCTTCACACTTAAAGTACAACTCAAGGGAACTATCCAATTTGTGATATATTGGAATGAGACTGTGAAGTATTGGACCAGTGGAGCTTGGGATCCTAGAGATCAAAGTTTTGCTTTACTTCCAGAGTTAAGAAATAAACCCAAGAATTCTTATCATTTTAGTTATGTTGACAATGAGAATGAGACATATTTCACTTATTTTGTTCACAGTCATGCGATTCCTTCAAGATTGGTGATGGATGTTTCAGGCCAACTCAAAAGTTTTGTGTGGTCAGATACTAACCAGAAGTGGATCTTGCTTTTGTCACTTCCAGATCAACAATGTGAAGTTTATCATTACTGCGGTGCCTTTGGTAGCTGCGACCAGAAGACGTTGCCATATTGCAGCTGCTTGCATGGTTTTCAGCCTAAGACAGCAGATGATTGGAACTTGAATGATTATTCAAGAGGTTGTGCTAGGCGTACGCAACTGCAATGCATGAAAACTTCTGTTTCTAGCAAGAAAAGCGACATCTTCTGGCCGAGTTACAGTACCAGTTTGCCTGAGCATCCCCAACGTGCGAAAGTTGGAAGCGTTGGGGATTGTGAATTAGCATGTGTCAGCAATTGCTCCTGCACTGCTTATGCCTATAGCAGTGATGGGTGTTCCATTTGGTTCGGAAATTTGTTAAATGTTAAAAGACTTTCTGATGGAGACCCTGATGGTAAAACTCTTTATATCCGACTAAATGCCTCAGAGTTTCAAACAAAAAGTGACAAGAGGCTTATAGCTATCGTGTTGGGTTCAGTTGCGGCACTAACAGTGTCCTTAGGCCTTCTACTTTGCACAATCATTTGGGTACGGAGGAGACTTATGGTTAGACCTGTCACATTAGATGGTTCATTGGTGCAATTTCGCTACAGAGAATTGCAAAATGCCACAAAAAACTTTACTGAGAAATTGGGAGGCGGCGGCTTTGGGTCTGTTTTCAAAGGGAGATTGTCTGACTTAATATTTATAGCTGTGAAGATGCTTGAAGGAGTTGGCCAAGGAGAGAAGCAGTTCCGAGCAGAAGTGAGCACAATAGGGAAAGTTCAACATGTTAATGTTGTTCGCCTTTGTGGGTTCTGTTCTGAGGGTGCTAAACGATTGTTGGTATATGAATACATGCCAAATGGATCCTTGAATACCCACCTTTTCTCAAGATCAGATTCCAAGTTCTTGAATTGGAGAACGAGATATCAGATCGCACTTGGAACAGCGAAAGGGCTAACATATTTGCACGAGAAATGTAAAGATCGCATTATTCATTGTGACATTAAGCCAGAGAACATTCTTTTAGACGCTAATTTCTCTCCAAAGGTAGCAGATTTTGGCTTGGCAAAGCTTGTTGGACGAGAGTTTAGTAAGGTCCTCACCACGATGAGAGGGACGAGAGGTTATCTTGCACCAGAATGGTTATCAGGGGCAGCAATAACACCAAAAGCCGATGTTTACAGCTATGGAATGATGCTTTTTGAAATCATATCAGGTCGCAGAAACACAGAGCAAGCCGCAAATGAGAATGAGGAACCTGATTTCTTCCCAAATTTAGCTGTAAGAAAGATGATTGAAGGAGAGGACATTCTGAGCATAGTGGATCACAGATTGGAAGGAAATGCTGACCGAGACGAGGTCTTGAGATTGTGTCAAATTGCTTGCTGGTGTATTCAAGATGCTGAAGATCAAAGACCAACAATGGGACAAGTGGTTCAGATTCTCGAAGGAGTTTTAGACATAAGCATGCCCCCTATTCCAAGGTCTATGCAAATTTTTGACGGAAATCATAACCAGATAGTATTCTTTGCTGAAGGCTCAATGTCAGGAGCAAGTTGTTATGCATCACCTGCCTCCTCTCGGACCCATAGTGCATCTTCTTATGTCACTGCAATTTCTGAGGCGTAGACTATTGTTTCCTTCCTTGCATTACAAGAAATTGTTACTTGCTACAGTACTTGTTAGTCTTGAAGTTTCGGCTGTACCTGGTAGGCCGGTAGCCCTTTTACATGTATCTACATCAAGTATATCAATCTGTTCTCCTGATGAACGCTTATTTCTGTCTTGCACTTTTCTATAGCCAGCTTATGTTGTTTAAATGTTACTGTAGCTGGTTTAGAAGATTTCTGTCTCATATTTGAGGAAAACTTGGCAAGTATGCAAGATCGTTTATACTCCGTACCTGATATAGGCGTTGAGATCCTCTATAGTTGAAAAAAAAACTTCAGAGTGTAGAGTTTACTTATTATAGTACTCGAACTAGTTTAATTAACACTTTCCCCCTAAGGTGTTTTGGGCATGCTTCCCACTTCTCATGCTACCATTTATGGTAAACTCTACCAACTCTATAAGAATTAACTCTAGAGGATCCAAGCCCCTCATTTAGCCACTTCTCATCCTTTCTAATTCCATCCATCTGGTTGCCTACTTGCCTATAGTTAGCAGGTGCTATTGACACTGCCACACTCTGGTAATGGCAGACTTGACAGTGATGGTACATTTGGTCCTGAGTGATTAATGTTTAAAGAACACACCTGTAATATGTGGATAATGTTTGAAGGACAAACCTGCATATATGTGGTCTTTCACCATATCATTTCTAATTCTTCATTGAAATAAGGGTTTATGGACACTAATTGGAGTTCTTTGAATGTATGATCTAGTGTATGCAAGACTGTGGACTTGATCTCTAACTGAAAACATCCTTACAGTTTGTGCTATTGATTTTAGTAAATCAGATTTTTCTTATTGAGGTCTAATTTAATAGTAAAAAAAAAAAAAAAAAGAGCTAAAGAAACGATTTAGTAGGCACAAGAAATAAGAAGTTGACAAAAGGCTTGTATGGGAGAATTACAATTCAAGTTTATATATGTTAAAACTTCTTAAATTGCCTAATACATCCTGTATCTCGGCATATGGACGTTGACTTTTAAAAGACATTATTTATGTGCATATGCTCAATTCAATTTCATTTTGAAAAATCCTGGAATTTCGGTCTAAATTAAAAAAAAAAAGATATACGTGAGTTTTTCCTGTACTATACAAAAATATAATATCTTATCCTTACTAAAATTTAAAAATACTCAATCTTTTAATGATTTAAAATGCATACAAATACGCGTTTTATTCGATTTTAACCATCTCGACTGAATCCTATAAATCTTTTTTTTAATTTTTTTTGACAGAATTTTTATCAAAGTTTCCCCCCTGAATATAAAATGACACATTATTATTGACAGCATATTCCATTTTTCTGCACAACCCATCAAAAACCCCAACTTTCAACTTTTCTTCTTCATTTGCATGTAATTCACCATTTTGATTGAGAGTTTCTCCAATGGCTTCCTTATTAACCAACACCCTTTATCCCCCCTCACACACCTTCACAACCACCCCCATCAAAAACCCACATTTCATATCCCTCCCAAGAACCAAACTTTACCCAACTTTAACCCTATGCCTCCCCAAAACCACACTTTTAACAACAACCCACAAAAAAAGTTCCAACCTTTTGGCGGAAAATGCGGTAAAAATCATAGTGGGGTCCATCCTTTTGGTGGGGTCATTGACTTGCAGGCCAGCAATGGCGGCACCAGTGCAAAACCAAAAAGGTGAAGTCTTTGAGGAGGAGGAGGAGGGGGTTGAGGAGGAGGTGAGGTGTGAGAAGTTGTTGGAGAGCGAGCCGAGGAACGTGGAGGCGTTGAAGGTGGTGGTGAATGGGAAGATGAGGAGGGGGAAGACTAAGGAGAGTGTTAAGTTTGTTGAGAGGTTGGTTGAGATTGAGCCTGGTGAGGTTGAGTGGAGGCTTTTGCAAGCTCTTTGTTATGAGATGATGGGGGAGTTTAGTAAGGCTAAGAGGTTGTTTAGGGATGTTTTGAGGGAGATGCCTCTTTTGCTTAGGGCTTTGCATGTGAGTGAGTTTCTCATGTTTATTATGTGGTTTATTTATGTTTTGTTTTGTTTTGTTTTATATATGCTATTTTTAATGTTGCATGTCAGTTTGTTTGTTAATTTGTCATGTTTACTTTTTTGTGGGTTAGTTCCGATTTTTGTTGTGTATGAGATCGTCTAATTTTAAGTTGAAATTGGACCTTTTTAGAGGTGGTCACTTTTTGACTTGTGGTCGTGTTCTTATTAATACAAAGTGACCATTTTAGCTCAATTTTTGACTAGGCTCCTTTTTTTTTTTTTTTAAATAATTTGTGTTGATTTTATATGCTACTTCCTCTGACAATTTTATTGTTTTTGGTCTAGGATGGGGGCACAAAGTCATTGATGGTAAGAATTGAACCCCCCAACCTCATCAGTGTGAGCTGTTGTTGTGCACAAAGTATAAGAAGATGTGGTCTAATTCTAACTTAAAATAAGACGTGGTCGCAAGTTGGGTTAGAGTGGTCACTTCTTATTAACACTATGATCAACGTGACCACTTAGTGCTTTGCATGTGAGTTTGTGAATTTTGAGTGTTTTGTTGAGTGTGAGGCCATAGATTGGACCATTTTAAGTTAGTCACTTTTTGGCTTAAAGTGGTCGTTTTTATTGGAGTGTTTATATAAAGTGATGCCGTAGGCTGTTTAAATGTGAATATGACTTGGTGGGTGAATGTGTAAACTATATTATGTGTATTAGGTGGTAATATATACTATGTTGTTTACGTGAATATGGTGCATGATGCATCATACGTGGGGTGCTTTGTATAACAATTTGGAGAGTATAGACTCTTAAAAATTCACAGTCTGTAATATTTAGAAGAGGAATTTATCCAACTAGTGGAAAAAGGATGCCATAGGTTGTTTAGTTAGGTGGATGCTATATGTTGTTAGGTTGTAACTATTTGTACATTCTGTATTGTGGTCTGTGGAGAATAGATTCTCTTGAGTGATTGACTGTCTGAATTCTGAAATATTTGAAAGTTAGGAAATTTAGCCCGAAGATTGCATTTAACTTCTGGAAAAAGGAAGCCATAGGTTGGTTTGAGTTAGGTGAAGGACTGATATGGCTCCATGGATGAAGAATGTCTGTAGCCAGTATGATACTCATCTTCTGGATAAAATTGTATGGGACACATTAATCAACGGTTGGGGGGGGGGGGGCTTACCAATGAATGAAATTAGCTGATAGAGCGGCCGTCCCGTGTAAATGTGATGGAATTCAGTATTACTGCTTGTGCTATTGAATAATCAATTATGTGGGTTCAGAACCATGGATATGACTTTTGTTTTGGTTTTCTCGAAGAGAGCGTCTATTCCCACACTCTAATGGTTTGTATCCGAACCCTTTTCTATCAAAGAATCGTGTGAAAATAATATTACATATTGTATTGTGATAGAAAGGGATGTGGGTATATACAAGTAGGGTGTGGGAGTAGACGCTCTCTTCCTGAAAAGGTAGACACCTCTCATTCGGCAAAATTATCCTAGAAAGTGGATTCTTGATCCCTTGAATTAGGATCACACAATTTAATTCAAATTGGCAAATCACATTGATGATTGCTGCAACTCTCACAACTCGTTTGGGAGGTCATAAACTGAGAAATTTGTAATTGGGTATTAGAGTATATACGTGTATGATTTCCCATGTAGATGACTATAGTAATGGAGCTCTAGAACTATGTGGTATTTTTAATTGATTTTCATTACCACTTCACCTTCACAGAATCACAGGTGGTAATGAAAATTCATGAAAAATAATACAAAGCTGGTGGTGAAACTCCATTACTAGGGTAATCCAAATGAGACCTACCACGTAAGTTCACTACAAGCTTATTAAAATTTCTTCATTCTATGACCATATACCAAACAGGCTGGCAAAATATTAAAGAAATGTCCAAGAGATGCTGCTTCCGCTTCTCTGTGAGACTGTGATCACTTATCTTACTTTTGACCCTTTCTGCAGTTTCAGTTTTCAATCACTCACTCACCTTCTATTCAAGTTTATCAATTGTTACCAATAAATAGCTTCCTGTTTTAAAGGTTAAGAATCGGCATGATAGATGAAGTCACGAACTGTAGCCTCTTCTGATATTTATATTGCCATAGCGTGTATTATGTTAATCCAGGCACTTTTTCCTGTCAGGGTTTGGCGATGGTAATGCACAAGAACCGTGAAGGACCCGCAGTTTTTGATATGTTGAACCAGGCTCTTGAACTTGCTCGCCGTGAAAGCAGAGTTACTGAAGAGAGAAACATTAAGATCTTAATCGCACAAATGCATCTGGTGAAGGTGATAATCATATCATCCTTGAGCTTATTGTGCATCGTCAGTTTATGTTCACCATATCTCATGTTTGCTTTACATGGTCTTGGTTTCAGAGTATCTGTGTTTTTTTATTTTTCTTTTTAGAAAATTGGATTTGCTTAATGTTGGTGTGGATCAAACAGAACCTGTTTGTTGTCATCTCTTTAGATCTCCCTTAGTGACTTATTTACAGTATCATCCTTTTTGTTTTACCCTCTAGTATGACATATGGCATTCAGGATGCCGCAGCAGCTTAATCATATTTTTGTAAAACGTCTATACTATAATTCTTTGAAGTGTGCCAACTGCCAAAAATTTATTTTGACAAACCTTATTGAGAGTTAGATCACTATTTAATAATTTAGGGACGTTATATGATTCAAATCGTTCAAAAATTTAGGGACGTTATATGATTCAATAGTGTATATGGCAGACTGTAGCTTGAAAGGTATTGTAGATGCAAGAAGCTGCAAGTCTTAAAATAGTAAATCAAACTACACTTCATGCAAGCAGACAGATTACTTTAAGAACATAAATTTTTGCCCTTGCGGACTTCTTTGTATATTCACGTTTTTACTCCCATGCTACAAACATCTGATAAATAATCCTTATGTTTTAGCTGCTTGTATTATTGCCTTTGAAAGACTGCTGCTTTCTCACAGCACAGGCAGTCTGTAGTTGCCAAAAAAAAAAAAAAAGAAAAGCCGCAGTGACTTAGATCTTTTTTTCAGTGAAGATCCACTGTTACTAGTAGGGCACTGTGTGCAACATATCTTACAAGATAAATATCCTGGCACATCTCACTTCTCAGTAGGTCCAGGGGAGGGGGTGTTACATAGAAGCTGCTGATATCTTTAGAGAACTACATGCCAAAACCAAATATGAGGGATTAATTTTCTCATATACGCAACAAACATTAGCGTTACGTTGTTGCATATTGACACAGAACCTCCCTGAGCACATGCAGTACAGGAAACCTCATATACATTTGTAGCAAAGCCATGAGCATTAAAGATGAACATGTAGGAAATGTGCAGAAATTTGGGAAGTGGAGTGAGCATTATGATAACATTTGAGCTGAACTTCTAGAACAATACCCTCAAGAGGCTCCTTCACAAGCCGGGTAAGAAGGGGAGGGGGGGGGGTCCCTGTAATAACCATGTGCTACTCAGGGCCGGTCCTAGCATTTTGAAGGCCTAGGGCGAAGCAAAATTAAGGGCCCTAATAGCTCATAAGTGTACAATTGAAATAGACTTATTGAAATCTAAAGTATTCCAAAACATTTTTCATATCTAATTTTTCGGATCCATATATAATTATGTATGTTAAAAGATATTTATACAAATGAAGAATAGAAGTATTTGACTGTGGGGCCCTTTTTCTAATATAGAAATTTAGTTTGTTTATCATGGTCATTCTGTATGTTAAGTAAAGTTTTAGTCAGCATATACCACAAAGTAACAATATCTTGTAAAATG
>CAAKMY010114525.1:0-44565 GCA_901111285.1 Corrigiola litoralis | reverse complement strand
TATATATATATATATATGAAAATATTCGCACCACAAAAAAAAAATTCTGTATATGAAAATGTTGACAAATACTCCGTAGTAGTATATATGTACTGTAGAATTGTATGACTGATGTTAACTGTTATGCCAAGCTACCACGCACGTCTAACCCCCAAAGCTCCTCGACAAAAAAAAATCAAAACATGCCACAGTACTTCTTGTCCAAACCCATATCATAGAAGGACCCATATCACTTTACGAGATTATAATCTCCAAATCCTTCGCATTAAGCTCCCTTTCTCATATTGTGCAAGCAAATACCTCTAAAAAAACCTAGTTGTATGTTTTTGTTGCCTTGTTGAAAATGATTGATCATCCAAATTCATATATACACCCTATTGTTAAGAGAGCAATGCAAGCCAATTCCAGTGGCAAACTCTCCCTTTTCCTAAACACCAAAAGACATAACTTCAATGGACCAACTTGATCCTAAGAACCAAAAGAATAAGCCAATGTTTAATGTCATAGAACCCTCTATAGTTCGAGCTCATTTCGCGGCAAACAGAGATGTATCTTTCTCTTCATTCCTCCAACCTCACAATCATCACAAGCAGGATCCTCGGATCAGAGCAGAGGACTCTGATCAAATCAGTATATTCGATGCAGCGAAGTACTTTAGTGGTCTACATGACGACCAAAAAGATCAACATTGTACAAAGAATGTCGACATGTCACCCATTCCTCCAAGGTTGTCCTCTGTCTCATCATCGATAGATGAGCAAAGCAACTATGGTGGACGCAACAGTAGTGGCACCTACCGAGCCAGATCGTTCCATGCCACGCCAACTGCTTCATCCGAGGCCAGTTGGAACAGCCAGACGGGTCTGCTAGCGAATCCCCCTGGCTCGGTTGGTATTAGTGTTATCAAGAACATGTCCCCTAATAGCAGTGGTAGTCGAGGGACTAATAGTAGTACAACCCCAAGATGGCCAAAGATTAGCTCAAAGTGGCTTATCCCTCGTCGAAAATGCCCTTGTTCGGGGAAGAAGTCTGTCCAAGTCGAAGAAAAGATCGAAGCAAAGACACCAAGGATGGTTGATCTAAGGCGAAGTACCTCTTCAAATGGCAGTATGACCAATGCTTCATCTTTGTATTCCCCTAGGCAAAGTAGTCCTTTAACCAATACACTACAATTGCCACCTTCTCCTAATTTACACCAAGAGCCTAGGAACATAAACCTCAACCTCATGGCGAAAAATCCAACTGGAAGCATCGGCTATTCTTGTAATAGTAATAGTAATAATCACTCAAGTAGAGGTTTTTCTTCGAGTCCCAAGATTGTCGGTCCATTAAAAGTGTACGATGATCTTGCTAAAGTTCATGGTACTAATACTAGTACTACTACTACTACTACCACTACTAGTGCTACTAGCATTGGGTTTAGCTTTCCTGTCCTCGAAAATCCGCCGGTGGGAGTGAAGAAGATGTTCAATGTGGTAGCACCTGGTCATAACCATGATGAACCTCATAGGGATTCATTAGAGGTTTTCCAGCCTAAGAGTCATCCTAGTCCTAAGTCGCGAAGAGCAAGCTACGAGGAAGAGAATGCAAGTGATGCAAGTTCGGATTTGTTTGAGATCGAGAGCTTCTCAACGACATACCCTTGTAGAGAATCAATGGATGAGGTTATAATTCCTTCTTCAAACCTTGCGAGTATGAAGAGACTTGGGCTTGTTGTTCCTGGTTATAACCAATGTAGGAACAACATGGGTGAAAATGAGTATATTGATGAGCCTGTAACACCTTCTGTGGCACAAACCGAGTGTTATGCTCCTAGTGAGGTGAGCATTGATTGGAGTGTCACCACGGCAGAGGGGTTCGACCGTGCTAGCCTAACCAACTTCTCTGTGTCTGCCTCGGAGTTCGGCTATGTTGCCATGAGGCGGGAGGCGGAGAAGAATGGTGGTGGTAATGGGGAGGGAAAGGGGAGTAAAGGGAGTGGACACAATAGGAATGGGAATGGTACTAAGGGGTTGTTGAGCTGTCGATGTGAGAAGGCGGTTAGTGTGGGTCCAGGACCAATAAAGTGCTCGGTCGAGGCGGGGCCGCCAATGCCGGCGAGGCATGTGAGTGGTAGGCCACAACAACAGCCTCAAGCAGTAGCAGCCCATGCCAGTGGCAATGGCAATGGCAAGCCAAGTCTTGTGGTGGGAAAGTCACGGTCTACTCTTTTGTCTATGCCTTATGCAACATGAGAAGGCAAAGATGGTTGGCTTTCTGTTTGTATGTATACCATAAGATGTCATGAAGGGAGAGCATTCTGTTCTTTTCTTATATTGGGTTTCTTGTCCATTATATGTGTTTGATTTTATCCTTCGAGTGTTTAGAGCTTGTAAACGAATTTTTAGTGCCTATGAAATTCATATTGGTTACTTTGCTAGGTAGTTTATGGTTAGGTAATTACGAAATGAAACAAGTGATTTTGAGATCGAAGTGCGCATTGTCAATTTGTCATCAACTTGTCCACCAAGATTCCAAGAAGCATAAGTCGTTTTTTTTATTCCGGGCTAAATTCTTCTTTTGTAGTTTTAACTAGTATTTGACCCGTGCGATACATGGTCATGTTATTGTTGTACTTTGTAGGTTTTGTTGTTTATAAGTTAATGTTCAATTGTTCGTTTGTCCTATGGAATATCTACAAGGGGAGTGTCCAAACTTTTTGTTTTTGCCTTTACTTTTTCCATAGTACCCTAAAAATTGGGGTAGAGAAATTAAATGTTGCATTATGTTTACATGACTATGTGAGGTATATTTATTGTATTCTTTTCCTTTATCATTGTCATTTAATAAAGGGTAATGACGCGGGCCATGTGGATGAGGTGGTACTCCACATGACATGCTACAGTTATTGCAACGCCTTTTAATATATTTAGTATAAATAGATAGATAGATAGATAGATAGATATAGACTTCTTCGTAATACAAAATTACTTTGATGAGGAGTAATGTGGTATTAATGGTTGAGAGTCCATCTAACTTGACATACTCTATCATGAATTTAGAAGCTCGTTTAATAAAATTAACTAACTATAAAATATAACGTTTGACACTGAAAAGATCATAAAAGAGAACCACTTGAATAAATACATGCTCCTAGAACCACTTGAATAAATACATGCTCCTAAATATGATGGAACATATAAGGGAAAGAAAGGTGGAGTGCCATCAAATTGAAGAAGACTTAATCAGATGGATGAAAGCTTTTTTTATAAGGTCTCTTTGTCTTCTGGAGGGGTGATGGAGGCAAAAGAAGCCTTAGACTCGGCCCCTGGATTAATTAGCAATATTAACAATGATTGCCAAAGAACATGATAAAAAGTACTTGAAGAAAAATTTAAAACGAGAAGCCAAATCTAAGGCAGTGATAATAAAGTAGTAAAGGGAATGTATGCGCAGAAAGATGCAATCATTTCATTTCAGGTTGTTAGACCGTTAACCCCTGGATTAGCATAAATACCAATTGACAAATGGAGTGGCATTATATCAACAACAGAAAAGATGTATGTCGTCTGTTTTTGATGAGTTGAGGACCACAACATCGACAACAACTCGATATAGCTCTTGCGAAATAAAAGATTTCAAAAGGTGAAAACCTTATTAAAAAAAAAAAACTAACTTAACTTGATTAGGAGGGAGAGTTTTTTTCGAATAGATGGACAAATATAATTTAGATACAATCTGGTGTTTAGGAGCACAAGTAAAAATAATCAAATAAATTTTGAAAGTCTACC
Organism: Corrigiola litoralis; assembly: GCA_901111285.1. Taxonomy (NCBI): domain Eukaryota; kingdom Viridiplantae; phylum Streptophyta; class Magnoliopsida; order Caryophyllales; family Caryophyllaceae; genus Corrigiola; species Corrigiola litoralis. The sequence continues at coordinate 40,795 of CAAKMY010114525.1, read as the reverse complement.
GCGGATTACAGAGTCTAAGAAGGTTAAAATATACACAATCTCACCCCTAACCATATTAACACGGTAGCGAAGATATTGTTTTCGATAGACCCCAAGAACAGTTTATACAATCTGCGTCTTTCAGAACCACAAAGTGTAATTCAAATAATCGGAATTACTTCAACAATAACGATGGTGTTCCATATTTAACTCATAGGTCACATGATTAAAATATTTTGACATAAGCATACCTGTTTTGCCACTTTACAAATTGCTATCAGCTTTGTTCTTTTGTACAATGGAAGTAAAGATGCATAGAACGTGAGTGTGCACTTTTAACTTTTAAGGCATACTGATATTCTCTATCTTAGGCTGAAATTTTTCGAGATAACATATACTACATGAACAGACATTGATTCAGGGGTGGCAATTTCCCTTGCCCATGATGGTTTGGTCACTTCGGTGCTATAATGTAGTTATAACCATCCAAACGTCCCATTATCATTGATGTCTTGTCTCTCCCATCAGGCATGTCGAGAACCTTTTTTGTTGATTTTCTTTTATGATTGGTTGTCTTGATGGAAGATGCACATGACATAAGCTAGGAAATTCGAGTAATGATATGATATAGATCACTACGCGAACACCAACCCAATCATAGTAGTAACTCGTTAGCTTGATTTAACAATTCGAAGAGTTCAATCATATTGGTATGCCCTAATAAAGATGAGTGGTGCAATGCCAGGAAGTTGTAACGTGGGATGCCACATCACCTCTATATAATAAAGCTACATATGTCCCACCACATCACATCTATTTAATAATGTCACATATGCCCCATCTTTCCAAGTAAATTTATATGTAAAATAAATAGTGTTTATAATGAGTAGGATCTTTAGATAGATTTAGAATATAATATTAATATAGGAAAAAACTACATAATTAAGAGTACAAAAATTACTTATAGTCATTACTTGAGATAAATAATCTACCTACTATATACGCAGATGGATTAAGAAAAAACAAAAACAAGATTAGCCCAAGTTATGTACCTAATTAGAATACCAAACAAAATAGGAATACACATTGACAACATATAGGAATAAAGGAATCAAACAACGAGTAATAGAACAGTAACGTAACTAATAAATAATAAAGCCTATAAAATATAATAATAGCATTACCAATTACTAGTTTAGAAATTTATAAAACAACAATGACCTAAAAATTTAGCGTACGTGGTTTTTGATTTGCTTCTAGGCCAAGGGAGGAGGAAAAGCAGAATTCTCCCGAAATGAAAAGGTGTTGGATACCCACACCAAGAGACCCTCCAGTCACGAAACCGTCCGCAATTGTAATAGCATCCCTTCATTAGTATTGGAATGAGATATTAGTGATGAAATTATGTAATATCTCTCCAAAAAAATATAATTCTTTTTTATTCATATGAGCCATAAAAAATACTACCTCTGATCCAGTCATTTTTCTACAAGCGCTTTTTTATACTTGTCGAGGTCATATTTTGACTTTAAATAACTCACAAATTAAATATAAAAAAATTAAAAACATATAATTATTAGATTTATATTTACAAATTCTTTTATGAATATATTTTTATTATTTTTAAGCTATATATATTGAGTTATTAATAATAAAAGTTTAGTTTCAAATAGTGTCAAAAAAGAGATGTGGGGAATTGAGTGGATTAGAGGGAGTAATATAATAATTACAAAGGGAGAGGGCCGGATAAATATAATGAGCACATGAAAGAATCTTTAACAAGGTTGAGGACTTGAGGTATAGTAATTTTCAGATCTCGGAACCTTGTAAAATTGCGTTCAAAATCACATGGGAAAAAGGGTTTATGGGGGACATTAACTTCAATTGGATTGTGGGCTTAGATAGTAGGCAGTTGGACTGAAGACCACACTTACGGAAACTGATTTTTACACTCCTTATTTTTATTTTTACACTCTCACTCATCCCTTCCATGTGAGAGCACAGATTCCAGGAATCTACTCCTCTCACATGAGGAGTGTAAAAATCAGATGGAGAAGTGTAAAAATCATTAACTTAGAAACAAACTTCTTAACTCGCTCCATTATGTACACATCAAAATCTTCAATATCAGCCACTTAGTAAGTTGCACTCTTATCATTTCAGAATTAAAGGGGGTTTTAAACTTTGATAAATATTTACATCACACATAGATTAATTTCAACATTCCATTACATTGTTACATGTTTCGGATCTCTAGCTTGTCTATGAATAAATTTGTCACATGTAATTTGGACCATTTTCTTTGCTCATTTCTAGAATTGCATAAGCATTTAGAAGTGGGCCGTCAAAAGTTCAAAACCAGCAAAAGTCCATCCCCACACGCAGTCTACCCATTAACCATCATCACACCAACAAACTGTTTTTGACACCATGATATCCTATAAAGTACTCCGTACTGTACTACGGAGTAGTTTTTTTTTTTTTTTTTGAGGGATACTACGGAGTAGTTAGTATCTGGCTATCTGCCCACCGAAAGACGTTATTAATAAAAACCAGCAGCAAGCCAGCAGAAAACTGCTGAACGGCTGTACCCCCCGAAAAATAAACAACAGTGGGTATTAATATCATTACTCTTCACTTGATCACCAATATATATAGCACAATTTACATACACTTTCAAAAACAAAACCAACCCACAAATTCTAAACATAGAAAACTGGCATTATTTACGTACTAAAAATCAGCTTTATACATTTTCAGTGACCCCTCATATTCACTTCCATGGCATCTCTTGTATTGCTAGTATCAGAGCTCTTGCACCCTCACAACATGCAGATTGTTTATACTTATAATATTCCTACTTCAACTACTGCTGCTGGTGTTACTGATTTACAGAGGAAGATCAACAAGAATAAGAATGATGATGAGTTGAAGAAGGTTGGGGAACTAGTAGACACACAGAAGCAAAGGGAAGCTGATTTAGTTTTGGAAGAAGATTTACCTCAGTTATGTCTTGATTGCGAGCTTGTTTGGCCTTGAGAATTGTAGCTTTAGAGCTAGCACCCCAGAAATGTACACTGTAACTAATATTTGAGCTTCTTATTATTTATTGAATCAGATATGACTTTCTTGCTAGTGTTTTACTAATGTTTTAGCGCATCATCCATCTTGATGCATGCTTAAGATATCATATGAGTAGTCATTAATTTTGGTAAAATTTTGAGGTCTATCCTAATTGATTGCAAATGGAAGAGTACATAGTCATGTTGCATAAGCTTGTATAATTACTACTAGGTGTTTCAAACATGATTAGATGCACGGAATACGACAACATTATAACCAAGCAATAAGGCTTCCACCTGAGAACAAAAGTTAGCTCAGGTAGTAAGAGCTCCTTCGCCCTAATCGTGAGGTTGGTTCGATTCTCATCTACGACTTAGTACGCTCCATTGAGAGCAAAACTAAGGCTTCCACCTGGACAGCCAGGAAACAAGGACATTTTTATGGTTCTGGACTATACATAGGCTCACACTACACACAAGACGATGAATCATGTTGATTGACTCTTCGATCGAGCCTTACTTGTCCGATTCTCGGACACTTTATATACGATTTGATACTTTGATACCTGTAGATTACACCCAAAACAGCAAACCCCTGAACTATATTGCAAGTAACATAGTAATTCAAAGGTTAAACATTTCTCCTTGTTCTGTTCCAAAAAGAGAATCAAAATGTCTAGCATTGTTGAGGCTGTCTTTCAAGATTGATATTTGACCATCCTTGAGGAGCGTTTCTTCTTCAAGAGCGTCAATCTTCTTCTTCAGTGAGTGTACTTCACGGTTCAGCAACATGTTTTTCTCACTGTATTGCTTGACCTCCTCCCACATCAAGTCTCTTTCTTGAGTGATTTTTGATAGAGTTGCTCTAGTAGTGGAGAGTTCCTCGTCCTGCGACCGTACCTCGTCCTGAAGCTGGTTTACAGTTCCATCCTTTCTGATCATCTGTCCAGTAAAAGAGGGTTAATCCATTGATATCATATAATAGAACATGAGCTAGTGTGCACCAATAGAAACTATGAGCGCAGAATATATGGATCAAGCAAAATTAGACCAAATAGGTGGGCATTGCCCCCGCAGAAGACCCATCAAATTAAAGGAAGAACTACAGAAACAATATGAGAAATGCATCAAGCTCACCTGAAGCTCAAGATTTTTCATCTTGTGATTCACGCAAGAAACAGTGTCAAAAGCTTCTTGGGTTTCACTTTTAAGAACATCATAGTTCCTCACTGCTCTTGCTAATTCAGCCTGCAATCGCTCAATTTCCTTCTCTTTAGAATATACTTTTTCCTTGAGGATGCTTGTGAGGAGACTCTCTGCCTTGAGCTCCGATTTCAGATCATCCTTTCAATGGATCATACATCAGCAAGAAATGAACAGCACGTTACGTAACTTTCAAAGATAATGTCTTTTCTACTGCTTATGTTAAAATGAATGTAACATCTTAGTCTCCTTACCTCGGACACGATTCGGTTCACTTTCTGCAACCTTCCATTTGCCGGATCAGGTAAGCCAGGCTCATAGTTTCCTGGCTCAGCTCTCTCTTTTAAGACACCAGTGGCTTTCCCTAGACTTCTTGTTAGCTGCTCTAAACCCTTCTTAAACCCCTGTACTTTCGTATCATGTTGAATCAGAGTATGGACTTCCAAAGAACCCTCAGGAACTTCTTTCCTACGGAAATTTTCGATCAACATTTCACATGTCTGAATAGACTCATTCAGAAGTGACAAGCCTGTACTTTGCAGGCAATTAACACAGGCTTCTAGCTCTTGGTCCAATTTCAGAGATGAGGGCCCACTCATTTTCCCAGTGCCTTTTAGACGCTCCAGCAAATATATGTTTTCACCCCGAAGAGACTCGACTTCAACTGTACAAGTCTCCAACTGTCTCCTCAGAAGCTGTTCGACTTCTGTCAACCGCAATTGCTCTATCCGCAGTTTATCTGTAACCTTCTCAAGTTCACCTGAAGTTTGCTGCTTTCTCATCTCCGAATTCAGGCATTGGCGTAAACCATCAATTGTTCTTTCTTGTTCACTGCAGCTCCCTCGAAGCCTGGCAATGGATTTCATCAACTCAATATTTTCTTTATCCTTGTCTTTGTAGTTTCTCTCCATACGGGATTTATATTCTTCAGCATCTTTCAGCTTGTATTGCATCTCTGACAGCTTTTGATGCAAATTGTCATTTTCAAATCTAGCGATGTCCATGTTATTTATCAGGTCCTTCAGATGCGCATCCGAGCGTGATAGCCTATCATTATACACTTTTTCATTGTTGTAGATAGCAGAAAGTTCCTTTTGAAGAGACACATTCTGCTCTGCAAGTTCCCTTAGACGATCCCTCAACCTATGCTCTTCTGACTGAAACACTCTAAGTTTAGATTCCCACTCGTCTGACCTTCTATGAAGCTCCCTTTGTAATCGAGATTGCAGCTCATCTTTTTCCCTCTCTAGTTTCACAATGACTGAATTCATCTCTTCTCTCAACTGCGACGTTGTTTCTTTAGCAGCAGCCCTTTCAGAAATCCGACACTGCAAATGATCAGAGATTTCTAGCACAAGGTTCCTTTCCTCCTCAATTAGGTTTCTAACCATCTGACACAAAGCTGATATATTGCCAGTGTAAAACTGAAAAGAACTCTTCTGAGTAACCTCCCTTGAAAGTTGTATGGCCCTCTCTTTAACTTCCTCCAGTTTTCTCCTCAATGCCGAGTCAGTGGGATCCCCCTTTTGTTCAGGGGAAAAAGTCCCGTATTCTCTATCAAGAACAGAATTTCGATTGTCAATACCAAAGGTATCTTCGTCAAGGATATCCTTGAGTGTTGAACCTTTCCCTGAGAAATCATTTGCTGGAGTGTAACTTTTCCCATCTAAATGTTTGTCGCATATAGTTGAGGGCACCGGTGGCCAATTAGCGCAGACATCTCCGGAGTTTGAGTCAGAAAACTGTTCTAGCCTCAAAAGCCTTTCAACTACATTCTTTGCCAGTTTTCTTGGAGATTCTCGATGGTGCTCAGACCTCATAGAGTCTCTAGATGCACTATGGGAAGGTTGAAAGACATTACTCTGTTGATTGTGTAACCTAGTGCGATTTCCTGGACGATGATCACTCTTCTTTTCTTGACGGTGATCACCATCCATATAGAGGTCTATCACCTGGCCCGAGATTGAAGTTGAACCAAAGGAACTCGGTGGTGAACTTGAGTTTGAGTTTGATGGGGTGGAGCAAGCACGGTCACGCAAAAATTCTAAGGAAGGTACAGGAAAGGTAGATACATCATGTTTTTCAGGCTTGGAGTCTCTGTCTCTGAACTGTAAATGACTGCAGATTAATCAGGATAGAAAAATCAGAGGAAAGTTCCATCTGAAGCAAGGGCAAAAGTTTTAATTTGATGCATAAGCATGAGCTTTAAAACAGTTATCAAGGTTCTAAAAACTTATCTAGAAAATTCAGAAACCAAAAGATCTTACCCATCAGAAGATTCACTAACACTACGGCTTGATGGAAATTTTCTTCGATTCTTCAACTCACTCACGATTTTTTCACTTACACTACCACTGTCATTGGTTGCTGATGACATTGACAAACTTCGGCTCCTCCTAAAAACTAAGCTTCTTGACACGGTCTTTCTTTCTGTAACTTTTCTCTCACAACCTGGGAAAAAGTCCTTAGGATTTTGTAAGTTCTTCGGCGCAGGTTCAAGACTTGCCTTTTTCCGTTGCATCTGTACAGGTTGGTTGGTATCTGTACTAGCTGCAGACTTCTCGTGACGTTCACCTCCATGAGATGAAGAAGATTTTGGAAAGAAAAGTTTTTTCATCCTTAATTTTGAAGCAACAGCATGTAATCAGATTTCATGATTTGAAGCAGCTGTGGTAAACCGTCCTTCTAGCTTTAGCTACTCATGCTTTGACAGACAAAATCACCCTAGAAAGAAAGACAGAATGAGTATGAAGATCCTAATATGTTAAGAGTGCTACTCACGACAGAATGAACATCATCTATCAAGCCAAATAACTATTATTTATTCAGAGTTCACATTACTGTGAGTCTGTGACTACTCATTCATACATCTATTTAATTGCTGACCAGGAAAGCGGTTCTTTGAGCAAAAAGATAAGCAAACACTATAGTAAATATGCTTTGTGATGTAAGCATGGTGTATATTTTGAGATTAACTATTTCAATCAGCAAAGTAGAAAATCTTAAGCTTCATCATATCCTTGTCAGATGCCTACGGAAACATTCAAACATAAAACCAACATAGATAAGATTACAAAATTAAATGAATCATTAAGGATAAGAACCTGGTTAGAGACATTTTTCAACTCAGGCGACCAAGTATGACAGTAACAACAAAAACTGATTCTTCATTCAGGCTAAGAAATTAAGAACTAATCTACAAGCTGATCAGAAGATTGTGAAGCATGCTCGCGGAAAGAAAAGCAAACTGAGCCAAAGTAACCATGTTACTTGTATTTGATTTCCAATCCTAACCGCGACAAGTATAGCACTAGGAGTCAAAAGACAGGGAAAAAGCCGAAAGGAAAAATATTGGCACATAAGTATATCATCTTATAAACTGCATTACAAAACACCATCAACAAATTTGAATGAGGAGAAGAAACTTCATATCATAGACTTATAATTACTAATCCAACTAATAAGCCAATACCTCCATTTTAACCCAAAGCATATCTATGATGATCACAAGGAAAAGAAGACAAACAAACAACTCAAAGTTAGTAGGAGAGCACTACTTACCCAAAAGGCACGAATTTTAGCAGATAAGCAAGAGTTACAACCAAATTATGATCAACTCTTCACCAGGAAACCTTTCAGAGAAACACTTCCAATAAATAACAACTATGCTGGCAGTTAGGCAATACTTTTCAAACCAATATGAGCAGGCCTCTATAAGGATTTTACGAAGGGGACAAATAACAACCCCTTATAAAACTAGGAACAAAATTTAAATCAATGATAGAAAACCAAGTTCCTCCAAACTCTTTTCACAATAGAAGGAATAAATATCAACGCTAGTGGAACATGGATAATCTAAGTGGTTACATTTGCCAGAAATATATACCTGGGAAATGTGGAGAATAAGAAAAAAAATTGATGGCTAATGATTATGACAGACTGACAGTAGAGTGCTAAGTGTATCATATTTTAAGCAGTTACGTACAACTAGGGAGCATCTAACCAGACTACTATATTACGTGCGATAAAAAGTGAGGGAACAGCATTTTTTAAAATAAGTGGTTTAATTTTTGAAATATTTTAAAATTAAGTAGTTATTATTTGAAACAGCCACTCTCATTGTGTTACAAGGGTAACACTGCGTACACTCAAACTCCACCTCTTATCGTGCTTGTGCTTGTGCTTGTGCGGGAGTCTTTGTAAAGACACTAGCGTAATGTAATGTAATGTAATGTAATGTAATGTACGGAGTAATAGTTAGTGAACGAAGACTATTAAGTACTACTTCAGTAGCCCACAAGAATGATAACGAAGACAAAAGTAGGAACTAGAAGACGGCCTTTGTCCCTTTGACGTACCTATGATCATGGATAGTTGTTGTTTAGTGTACTAGTAATTGTAGCTTTTCTTTATTTTGTTTGTTTAGTGAGAATAAGGGCCTAAGGTGTCAAAAGTTGAAGCCTAAAGGGGGCATGATGTGAAGTGGTAGGCCACTAACACTAAGCCATAAAAGTCATGTAAGCTACTGTGTTCTTCTATTGTGATTGGTAAATTCTATAATCTCGACTGGGAGAAACAATGAAATGGTCCAATTCCACGATCTTTTGTTACTTTTTTTCTTTTTCCATCGCCGTTGCAAGCTGGTTGAATTAGGACTTAGGACTGTAACGATTTAGCTATTCCATTTTACGTACTAACTACTACACCGTAACTACTAACTAGCCATGTCAGTTCACTTAGTGAAGTCCTTCAAGTTCTTAGTAAGATAGGATAAAAAAAAAAAAGTTCTTAGTAAGTTGAAAGGAATTTTCCAACATAACTAGGTTTTTTCTGTGAAAATAAATTTCTCAGAGGGAGTTTTATTTCTCTAGGTGGAATAAGGGAAGTGACTTCTTCGGACAATTATAGGACGTCACTGGGTGGTACCGAATTTGGGCGCCATCCTCTCACAATGTATTATTATAATCCCTCCTATTGATGAGGGTCACCATGCATTATAATAATACATGTGTTTTCTAATTTACGTGCCCTATAATTGTCCCTTCTTCTAATTTAGAGGGAGTTGTGTTTTCTATATTATGCTCTTAAATTTGATTGCATTTTTCTTTGTTTTCCCGGTTCTTGGAGTATTTTTGGCCCCAAGTTTCGATTCTTAATGTTGATCTTCTCATTTTGCAATCTGCACAATTCCAATCTAGATGTGGAAAAGATTACAAAAGTCTTTTCTAAAATAAGTTAGGAAAACCTAAGATGGCACTTTTGCTCAGTGACCCGATTTTACTCATTAATTATTAATTAACTATATTTCAATTATTTATACTTTACTCATCTATGATGTAATAGTTATAGATCTTATAGTATATCGATGATGATTTCATTATATATTTTTCTTTCTATAGGGACATTTTTTTGTTGAGAAACTCTTTTTCTATAGTTTATGTTGACCAATGGTTGAAAGTTCAACCTATTTAGGGGTTATCCCATGTTCGAATCGTCATATCATCTGTCAGCACCATTAAATGCTCCAATGTACTAAAAAAAATTAATTTGTGTTGACCAAATCTAGGTTCTTAGACTATGGTCTTCTAAGGATCATCACTTGTGATTGCATCATAAGCTTAAAAATTGAGGACAGGAACACTGGTAATTCAATTTAATAGTACATGAGTATTGTTATCTTCGAATTGACAACAACAAGTATGCTTGTCAATACAACCTCCATTTTGCAATCTCCAATGGTACACGCAAGCCATCTCACACGAATTCTTATGACATCCTGGGATTTTGAGAGGAGGGACAGGATAGATACATGGACCATCAAATGCTAAGCAACCTACAATAATACTAGCACATATAAGAATGGGAGTTAGAGAGCAAATAATAAGATGAAAATATTAGTTTGTACATCTTTAAGAGGAAAAATAAGAGAGAAAGAAAAAATAAGTTACCAAGGGACAAGATCAATAGTGACATTGTAAGGACAAAAGCTAAAGAAGTCTTGCTCATGCTTAACTTTTATTTGAACTCTGGACAATATTTCTTTGTAATGTTGGCTGGGTGAACCAAGAAATATTAAATAAATTTATGCCTTAAACATAAAAAGAAGAGCACATGAAAGAAGAAACAAAGTTAATTGATCACTTATATACTTGTCATTTATGTAGCTTTCTTTCCTAATCCAAATACATAAGATTATGCTCTTTCCAGAATTGATATATAATAACATAATTAGAATTTAGAAAAGCTTTTTCAAGATAAGATAAAACACTTTATTGAGTATATGATCTCTACGGATTTTGTTGTTAGGGAAGCATTTAATATTTGGAGAAGTTTTATAAAGAGAACCATCTCTTTGAATTATTGAAAATATTTTCAGAATGAAACAAAGGAAATACAACTCCTTTAGTCCTTTATTGTATTTACTATTGGCGTGTGGCAATCTTGAAAGTTATAGTGCATATATCGATTTCGCCTGCAAAAGTGGCACAATGACTTCGATTAATAATGGTGGTGGTCGCAAGGATGACACTGGTCAAGTTACTTGAATTGTTGGCTTATTTGAATCTCTCGGTATTGTTAGCCAACCCTTACGGGCAATATCAGCTTTCTTTCGACCTTTCGGTAAAATCCTTGTTGGTAATATACAAGTGTACAACAACTATTTTTCATCACAAGGAACAATATTTTTTATAAGTGTGTATAATTTTTGAAAAGTAACCTCGATATTCATAAAAACAAGTTGATGACACTTTCAGCCACAACTTAATGTAGTTTCACACAATACGCGCTTGATAAAATTAGGGACGACAACCTTTAAACAATACCCCGCAACAAAATCATTCCCTAAACTTCCGGCTACCAAACTTATTTAACTCATTATCCAAACAAAGAGTTTGTTTGTAGCAATGATGATTTATGAGGGATTTTGACTCCAGAATAAAGGAGGTACGACCAACTTTATATTATCTCAGAAAATCTTACGGGAATTTTGCTTATGAATATTCAGGATACCCCTCAAACACATCCCAACTTTATTACGAAGTACATACGGAGTAGGCCTTATGTGGCTCATTGTTTGCGAATTATTATGGATACAAATCACCCTCTAAAATATGCACGAGAAGCACGTATATGTTGTTGAACTCTACCATGTAAGCACTCAGGCCCCAGTAAACCAAATAAAAATGAAGGCCTCCATTATGAGAAGTACTGCCATTTGATGGAGGCTTCCGAATTTGAATGTCACTGCAGTCTGCATATGATATCCAAATGACCTCTACTTCACTTTACAGCTACAGAACTACTTCGTACTGACTACTGTATCGAGATCCGAGAGTCACATTGGTGGGAAGATTGGCATAACAGAAAGCCTTTCCTCGTATTGCATTCTCCCACATCCCGTCAAGCTCCACCTGGGGAAGATGAGATAAGTCCTCCCAGAGAATAGGTGGGTGAAGGTGAATTCAAGGCAAACGCAGGACAGCGAAACCATCGTCCCCAAGGATATACCAACTCCTTTTGTTGAATTAAGCATTTTCACTACCAAATATGAGCATATGACCAACTCAACGTTTATATCAAGCAACAACTTACAGCAACCGTATTGTATTCTAATCAGGCAAGAGGAGAGATCAAGCACGGTAGAAAAGCTCGCTAAGAAGTTAACAGCACAGGATGGGAAAGGATGCTTCATATATCCTGGTACAAAAGTACAAAACCCAGTTTCTATCTCATATACATAATATTTCCAACAGGGAATAAAATAAAAAAAAAAAAGGGAAAGAAGCCTAATCAAATTGTACGGTAACTTGAAAATAATTTGTACACCGCTAAAATAATTATAAAAGAAGTTGACAAACGCACCAAGGACATAGCCTACCAAGAAGAAATTGAACCCAACTTCAGTTAGCCTGCAGGCCATTCCATTTGGCGTCCCCCAAGAAGGTGCACATGGATGTGATAAACGGATTGACCTGATAAATAAAAGCAGTTGCGCAAGTCAGAATGTGGGGGATTAGTTGAATCTATAACAATGTAAGTTCAATCCAAATCGCTTACATCCTTTTGGTCCATCATTTATAACAACCCTGAAGCCATCTTCAAGACCTTCCTGTTTCGCGACAACCTTTGCAGTGTAAAGAAGGCGTCCAAGGATCTCAAAGTGCCTTTCCTCGGCCTGCATTTAAATGGCGGTCACTTAACTGATTAAAGAGAACCTTATTTTCATGGATGTGGAAAACTCATACAAATAGAGTTTTCAACCTAAATTTTGTCAAAATACTAACTTGACCGAAGTGTAGCTCCCAATCCTCTTACCAGCAAGTTGTATGATTTTTAATTGAGCAGATTATACCTTGGTGCCTTGGTGGTACATAGCTCTACTCTAACTTATCTCACAACCATTAAATGTTTAGGGTTGGCAAGACAAGACTGAGAATTATAGCGACTCAGGTGAAGCCTGGACCTACTTCTTGACCAGTACAAATTCTAACTCACCCAACACAACTTCACAAGTTTGAAATGGGCACCTGCACACTCAATCAGCAGTAACGCAAGATCTCATAATTCACCTACTTTTTCTTCTTTCTGAAAAACAAGAAACACAAGCAAACACAGGCTTCACCTGAGTTTCTAGTTTACAGCATGACCTAGAGCACACTTGCTTCAAGTGCTGTACTCTTGAGGACTGAACCCAACATCCATCCTGACTGCTCCCCCTCTGATGATCTTTTACTTTTAGCCTTTTAGGATTAGAAAGATTTTATGAAGAAGGATAGTGAAACACTGTTGAGTAACAGTTTCGACTTCAGTGCGTGCTCAAACTCAGCAATTCATTGAAGGCAGTTTTGACAGGTCACACATTCTGTTCATCAGAATACCTTCAGCTAGATATTATGTAGAGGTTTTTTCTAATAATGCATTATGTCCTCATTTCTCTGTACTAAAGATAAATATGCACATGCACTCTTACAGAGAAGAAAATGAGACCTTCTCTTTTCTTTCAATATATCCCCCTCTACCCTTTTCATTCTTTCTCTAGCTTTGTAGATCAGAGCTCAAAAACTAATAGAAGACGAAGAGGACAGGGAGCTCTCAAAGCAGAACAGGAAAACGTGGAGAAACTAAAGAGAGTATTACCAGCAACGCGCATTTGAAAGGAAACCTTCCTAAGCCCAGTCCCATCATAATGAATTCCTTTACAGGTTTTAAATTTATAATCCTGAATAGGTCTCTTGAAGTAGGCTTTGCCACAGAGACACACACTTATATGACATCCTACAATTAACAAAAACCTACCCCTAGAAATAAATTATCCATAAAGTATCAAAATTGATGCAGAAACATTGGTTCACAACCAGCCGGAAAACATACAGAACATTAATACGAAATCCTTTAAACGGAGCCATCACGACCAAGAACTGATGTTCTTATGTACTTTATCTCAATCTCGTCAACCAAATAGAATGTCAAAGTTCTTACATACATAATAGAATACATGATGTACAATCAGCCAGAAGATTCTGTTCACTTAAATGAAAGGAAGCAACCATGTAGCATGATAGAAACAAGATTACCGACAAAGAACTATGAAATCATAGATACCTTAGAGAGACCACTTAAGCCATCCTTAACCTTTGGAATGATCAAGATGTGCGTTGGAGCCTGTGGGTTAATGTCCCTGAAAGCAAGAACCTAAGTCGAAACCATCCATGAGTCAGGATCAACAACAGATAGGCTCAGAGACTTACATTGGGCATACCCTTCAGATATCATTCCATACCCATTAGGTAAAAAACTATTCAAAAAAAAAATTACATGTCATGCAAACATGTGATCAGGCAGAGAGAAGGAAATAGTGGCAGGAAGAGTGAAGTTCTTCACGAAAAACTTCCGGTACAGACAGATCCACAAAAAGACAGGTAACTTTAAGACTTCACATAATCACATGTAAAGTCAATAATTTGAAACGGATAACGACACGGGAGCAAGAAGTGATCAAAACTTGGATATCAACATGGAGGTAGATATATCAGTGAGACTGCTCCTCTTTCAAGAAGAGACAGAAGTAGGTTGAACAGAAGTTTAATCAGTGAATAAGAACTTTCACTTATCATTCCATCCCTTGAACAACTTAGAAAAGTAAAGTACTGAAAAGTTTCACGATAGAAGCTAATGAATGAGGAGGGGTGATAAATAATGGTCGAAATATGATAGATCACAGAATCAGAGGACAATCAGTTGAAGACTTGATCATTACGTAAACGACAAACAGATATGGATTATATGGTAAACACCTTGTTTTATCAATGATCTAGTGAAAATGCCATGATAAGCTGACAGCACTGCATGCAGTCCACAGAAACAAGCAACAGAATTTAGTGAGAAGTACCTTCTCATCCTCATAGACCACGTTAGCCGGAATTTCCTTATTAATGATCTTGTCAAATCTGCATGAGAAGGTAAATGTAGAAGTAAAGGAAGGTATGAAACTCTTTAACCCAACTAAACACCTGCATGATATTATATGATCAATCAAAGAACAATTCCTCATTATTCAATTAACAAATATCCATCGTTAATTACTACTACATGTATTGACAATCTGATGTCAACGCTACAAATAAAACTGAAAAATTTAATAACTTAATTAGAACTAAGTTAGAAGTTAATGGCTAGGAGTAAAAAGCAATCTTTATGATGACCTATGTCTTCATGTTTCTTAAATGTACTCTTGTAAGCATTTGAACTGATACACACCAAACCAAAAAAAATATTCAAAGGAATTCTGTTGTTTGATAAAGCATGTTGTCTCCATGTTAGGAGCACTGCAAGGTCCTAAAGGCCTTACCTCTCCACTCCTTTTTTATGTTGATAAGCTTACTTAAGAGTCCCCTAATCTCCTTATGCTGCATAACATTATCTAGACAGTCTCCATGTAGTCACTTTCCTAAACACATTCCGCCGCGTCCCTCTAAAAAACAACATGGTTGCCATCTACTTCACCATATTTGAGAAAAATACCACAATATGTGTCTACTATAAGACCAACTAAATTTGCACATCTAGCGTGACTTACAACATATATCAACATCATAATTTAGTTCATAAAATCGAACTCAATTGACACCAATAAGAAAAGAGAGACGCACAGCTTACATGGTGGGAGAATCAACAGGAGTGGAAGCAGCAGCAAGTGCAGCTTCCTTTTCTGAACTCATTGAAGGGTTTGATGAAGTTGAAAATGAGGCTATCCGACTCACATTCGGATCTTGAACCTTCACGAACCGTGTCAAACTCGGTAAACCCCGGTCAAATGTGGACCTGAAACAACCCGAAAACAACCGCGTTCTGATGGGAGTTTGACACAATCTCACTGGAAATAGAATGGCTGACATTGCTCTACAACACACAACCCAAAAAACATTATAAGGAAGTAAGGGCAAAGATTCAAAATTTTCGAACATCCATATCAAAAGAACACACATTATTAAAAGAGACGGTCTAATTTTAACTTCAAATTAGACGTGGTCACAAATTGGGTCAATGTGGTCACTTGTTACTAACACTGATAAAATTGACCACTTTAAGTTTTTAACACGTTAAGATTAGACGGTCTCATAGACTCATGCAAGACTTCTAGAATTAAGAATTGAACAAAGTAAAATAGGAGAGCAACTACCATGACAGAACAATACCACCAACAATCTATGAGGAAATAAGGCCAAAGATTTAAAATTTACAAACACTCATGCTTAGAAAATTGTAGAAAACAGCAATCACAGTAGAAAGAACAATTCCCACAACAATTTATGAGATAAAAAAGCCAAAGTTCCAAACTTTTTACATGCCCATATTCGTAAAAGACTATCAAAAAAGCTGAATTACAATGGCAAGAACAATACCCTCAATTCCACAACAGCTTATGAGCTAAAAAGGCCAAATATTCAATCTTTTCAACTGCCCACATTGGCAATATTGTAACAAGATTAAAAAGGAGCTGAATAATAGTAGAATGAGCAAAACCCAGTTCACAAATACACTCTTTGGATTGATTGAGCTAAAGTAAGCAACAAATGAAGCAAATTATATACATGGGTCCATGAATTTAATCCAAAACATTAAGTAAGGTAAATAAGTGAACTCAAGGTTGTAACTTTATTGTAGTAGAAAAGGATAAAGTAGTTGAATTAAATTAGAAATGGATGATTACCTGAGAAAAGGTGATGAGTGTAGTCAGTAGTGGTTCATATGCACCAGAACATTGTAACGCTAAATCCTGGTAAAATAATTTTGTTTTAACTGATTTACCTTGGTACTTTATTTTTATTTTTTTTATTTTTTTGAGGGATGGTCAGTTGGAAATAACAACCTCTCCGTATGATTGCAATGGTGTGCTTACGCCTATCCCTTTTCAACTCGTTTGGACGGACGTCTCTTTATAGGCATTAGGACTGTGATGTTGATTTGTGTATACTTATGTATGATTGTAATGGTGTGTTTATGTGTATCCCATTTTACCTTGTTTGGACCGGAGTCACTTTGTAGGCATTAGGACTATGATGTTGTTGACTTCTTGTTGTCGTGGGAAGGAGGGAAAGGTGTTGAACTCGTGGGCGTTTATAACATGGTCTATTCGGATGATACTCATTAAACTTACTCTGTAATTGATAGCATTTGAAACTGCTACCAAGAAATGAACGGTAGAAATGTAAAAATTTTGAGTCGAAACGAGTTAGTTAATGTCTCGAGTTGACTATCGAGCACATACAAGTCGGGATTTGAACGTGTTGAGCATGAGCCTCTTCGCTATCACCCTTAGGAAAAAAGGAACAACTAACTAGAGTCTACTGTCTAAGCAACCATTAGCTACTTTTTCTGTTTTTAGATTTGTGACCATCTATATTCATTATTCAGTTAAAAATGATTGTGAACTCGTGTGGTAGGGTACGCCAATGTTATTTTGTGCTTATAACGACAATTAAGTAGTTCAAGCTCGGCTCAAATCTATGGACGTCTCACCCATCATACGCCATTCTTATCTAAGTTAAAGAGTTGGAGTTAGGAGGACATTCGTTCCCGTTTGCATGATGAAGTAAAGATGTGGCACGGCAATGTGTTATAATCACCTATACTTCCGGCATTCCAGTGAACACGCAGGTTTCAAGCGTCTCAGATCAGCTAAGAGATGCATTTCTGCAGCAATACAAATATTGAATATCCAACTATGATCTGCCGCAGCCCACAGACTAATCTCTGTGCAACAAACATATAATTGTGTTAATGACACTGCTCCTTGAGTCCTAGGGAAGCAATGTGATATTTATAACTGAAAGGTGCAGGTTTGGGGGAGGAGGGAGGGGCAGATCATGGTGTTGGAACCGCGACATTCAATTATATTTCATAACGAGGCATTCTAAAATGCAGTATGAACCGGAAAGTCAAGTGACCATATTATAGCCATAGATAGGTGACAAACAGTCGCAAAATCCAAATCAGATTCACATTCAATATCCGTCCAGCACTAAATCGAACCATCAGTTCAGGGAATAACTCAGTCTCAGACAGACTTATTTGACATGCTACTTCATATAGAACGGTCAACCTGGTACTCTGGAGCTTCCCCTCTCTCACAAGTTCGACTTAGCCAGGGGGCCAGTTCATTTGGCGTCCTCCAAGAAGGTGTACATGGATGTGATAGACAGATTGACCTGTAAATGACAGCACTAGCACTGGTTAGAATCTAATAAGTAAGAGCAATATATAATTTCAAGATTCCTACAGTCGGTATTAACGTACATCCTAGTGGTCCATCATTAATCACGACTCTATAGCCTTCCTCAAGGCCTTCTTGCTTTGCTACCACTTTCGCAGTGTATAGAAGGCGGCCGAGGATCTCACAGTGCCTCTCTTCAGCCTGCATTCAAATGCAAAAAACTTATAGTATTGAGAAAATTAACTGGGAACAACGAACAGCTCATACCTACATCAAAGTTATTAGCTTCCAGTAAATAGAAAAGCAATACCCCCACCTACCCACCCCCCAAATAAATTGCTCTTTAATTTGTCAAAACTATAGAGACATACAGTCAACATGGATGACCTAAACATTTTGTCCGAAATATAGCTTCAGCAATAGGTATGGATGCAATTTCATTGAGGCTGATAAACTGAATTGGTGAATCAAGGGAGCTGACCTCATACTGAATCTATATAACACTAGTACAAAACCTCCCTCCCTCCCTCCCTCCCTCACACATGAGAGGGGGGGGGTGTCAAGGAAACTTTCATCACTGATTTAAAAAGGGTCAATTGCTTGATGGTACACCACTTATTATTAGAGATGGGTCTTATTTTACCTAGTCACAAATTCAGTTCTAAGTTCTAACGGTCCCTTTTTATTATCAATATAATAAAAGTGCCACTTTAAGCCAAACAATGACAAAAATACAGGCTAATTAAGGCTAATTTAACTTAAAATGAGAAGGTGAGCATCACCATAAGAAAAGTCTCAAAGTCGAAACATCATGATATATCAGCCATAAGAAGTTTTAAGTTATTTTGGCGGTCCGCTTCCTGTCAATACTGGGCCAAGCATTAGACTTTCTTCTGAACCTCTCAGTTCAATCCACTATGGAAGTTGGTAATGTAACTTGAGAACATCATGATCTAAAGAGTATTAAAAGTTGATGCAGGACACATATAACCAGGCTACAACACAATATAAAACTCTACAGTTAAAAAGGAGACAATAACACAGGCACTGAAGCAAGTTCATCCCAAAAGACTCATCAGCCAAACACAATGCCAATCCGGCACCGTTCACCTCAAAGAAAAAAGGAAGGAGGCATGCACATAACATATCCAAGAAAAGCAGCTATATTAAATAAATTATGAGAAAAATAGGATCGGCGTAAGTACCTTGGACAATCCGCTTAAGCCATCCTTGACCTTGGGGATTAACAATATGTGTATTGGAGCCTGCGGACTTATGTCCCTAAATGCAAGCACCTAATTGGAATATTGGATAGAATTTAGAAGTAAGAATAAAATTAAGAACAACAAGAGAAATGAAACCAGATCAGCATCAACGATATTGTATGAAAACACGTAGCAAGAAACAGTATAGATGCCAGAACAAGGCAACAATGTCACACTGTAGCACATATGATATATCAGCCAGGGATTGAGTGTTGAAACCCGCCTCAAATGTAATACATAAAAAGAAGAAAAATGAACAAATGAAGAGTAGAAGCTAATTGTTAACGTGCACAAGGACGCCAAATACGAAACCACCATTCACCTGTCAACACAAAGATATGAAAGCTGCCAACTGACAAGAATAGACATTCTAATGATTTAGCATGGATAAACTGATATCAGAAATTGAACCCAATACGGCAAAGAAGAAAAGCAGGGAAGGATGGTGCAGGTGCTTCATAACATTAGCACATGATAATGTAGTAATGTACATAGACAACACAAGGAAGTAGGTAACAAAACTTGGTACATACGATGTACATGATCAACCAACGAAGACACCATGAACAAGCTTCTAAACAAAAAGCTGAAGATGCTTACACCAGTCCATATTGGATGACTTGTCAATCAAAATAAACACAAACACAACGATGCGAATCCATAAGAGTACCCCTAAAAAAATGCATGATTAAATGGATAAAACCTCGCTAGCCCAACTTTCACAGATTACAATATTACTCTAAAAAGGTCTTCACTCTTCAATGTAAGAAGACCAACTAGCATAATGTCTGACAGTTAAACAAACATCTAGTTTCAACATTGATCCAACCAAGATGCCAGGATAGCAACAGCAAAATTGTCCGAAGAAAATCCATGGAGTTATATGAATACCTGATCATCCTCGTAAACCACATTGGCAGGAATTTCCTTGTTGATGATCTTGTCAAATCTACACCATAGAATGCCATATACCTTAGAAGGATAAAAACAATGTATAGAAATCACAACAGAAGCAAATCCAACATACACACATAAATAAGAATTCAAACCTCATCCTTGACCCAAAACATAGACCTAACAATATATGAAAACCCACCATTACCAAACTCCCAAAGCATAAAGCTTTAAACAAATACCATAAAGCCATATCTCACCAGTTACTTTCTTCTCTTCCTTACAACTTACCATCCAACTCAACTAAAAAATTGTGGTAAACTTAACCAGGCATGTTAACAAGAGAGATGCAACAAAGTTTTCGTCTTTGGACCAAAGTCAAATTCTAAACAAGTTCAAAGTTTTAACATAGTTCTGTTCTTTAGACCTCATTTGCTTATGACTATAGAACTTTTCTTACATTTCCTAAACTTTTCTTATTTTTCCGCAACTTCTCTTATTTTTTCAGAACTTTTCTTATTCTTCCGAACTGTTCTCGTTTCTTCTTAAGTCCCTTATAATACAGACAAGATCATTTGATCAAAGCTAATACTACAAAAAGTGAGTGCACAATCATAAACCCCAAAAACCCAACATTCTCTAATCAACATTTGTCTACCTTTCCTAACAATTGAACTCAACTCAACTCAACTCAACTATTGGGGTAAACTTTACCAATAATTATTACAAGATAGTAAGATACATCCAATAAAGATTAAACCTTTAGATCACAGTCAAACTGAACAATATATTCCATACACAAAACCATTTGATCAGTATCAAACCTACATAAAGTAAGTACAAAACCCAAAACTCCATTTGACCCAACAAACTATTCCATACACAAAACCACTTGATAAGTATCAAAACTACATAAAGTGAGTAAAAAAACCAATACTCCATTTGACCCAACAAACTCCTGAGCATAAAAATGTTGGTCAACTACTTAAAAGAAAGTAACATTAACATCAAACCTTAAATGCCATAAAAACTGAAGGAATGCGAGAAATGAATGATCAAAAAAGAAAAAAGAACATAAATGATTGATCAAAGTGGATGCATACATAGTGGGGGCATCAGTGGGAGTGGAAGCAGCAGCTAAAGCAGCTTCCTTTTCAGAAGACATTGAAGTGTTTGAGTTTGAGTTTGAGTTTGAGGAAGTCAGAAGGTGTGAAGTTATCACTTCTATGCGCCTGTTTTTGGTGCTCTTGCCTTCTATACTCATCTCATTTTTCCTTTTCTATGCTACACTAGCTTGTGATAGTACCTACTACCTATGATGTTCGGACTCTTCATTTTGCCTCAACTACATGTGTAGGGTACTTTTTACACGGATATGAGTATGGACACTAATACTCCATTTTTGGGACAAAATCACGCATTTTTTTGAAAGAATAGCCGAATCTGACACCTGAATATGCACCTGGTCGGGTATGGGATCACGAGTCTGAGCAGTATAATGTGATAGCAATTGAAAATATGCCACGCTTTTTTCTCTTTTTTTCTTTTCGATACGAGGATAACCTATAAAGTCTCCGGTTGACGATTGGTTGGTGGATCGGTTCTAACTCCAATACTAGGAGTCAAGCTCATGAACTTCATATTGGTGTAGCGATATATCGATCACTAGGGCCGACCCTTGGGTGATACCATATTATTATTTGGTCATACTCGAATGGTATAAATTTTGTACAAGTCGTACTATAGTTTTGTTCATTGCATATTTTGAGCATTCGTTTCTTCTTACACAAATGCTATTAGATTGATTGGTTATCGGTGTATTGAAAAAGTAAATAGTCCTATAAGAGTGCACCACTTGAAATAAATAATCCATTGATAGTGCATGATCCAGTGGTCTCTCATTTGAGTGACACATGGGATTTGATGGATCCTACAAATAAGAGAGATTATAATAATACACTCGATGTATCATATGATTTTCTAAAGTATTTTTCTTTTGTTTGAGACAAACAAGTGAATAGCTTATTCTGGTGTAATATAAAAGTTGATTAATAACTTTGATTAGGTGTAATATAAAAGTTGATGTAAGAATTAGGATGGATCATGTTTAACTTATTCGAATCGCTATCCTGTATCGTGTTTAACTTACCTTATACGCACTTACAACCTATAAGAGAAAAAAAGAGGTTGTTGGTTCTGCCATGTATTAAAGTGTAGATTTTCTCACTTAGAGGTGAGTGTTCTCGTGTTTGGACACAATTCCCATAATGATTTTCTTGCAATATCCCGCATGCTGATAATGCCGCCTATATGACTCAAAGGGCTATAGTGTTTTCCAACAAATATAGTTGTCGAAAGAGTCAATTATATGATGTGGATAAGTTTGTTGGAAGATAGAAGATTCATTACTTCTTAGACATTATTAAAGAGGACCATAGGATTCTATACACATATGAGATCCTTAATTCATTGTGTTTTGGTGGCTTACCACCTCATATCCTTAGACTAAACAAGTCACCTACTTATTATGCATATTAGAAATATTAATACAAGTCATGACCTTTACAATGATCCCAAATTAATTATGATTTGCGAACTATGGAATGCATGATTATACAAGACACGAACTTTGCAATGGTAATAGATAATTTCTCATTGAAAATAATCTAAGTTGATATAGGGCATGTTTTGTACATGAAAACTCTATTAAATTAATTAACAACATGCTTTCTACACGAAAACTCAAAGATTGTTTCCAAAAGATCAACTATAGTTACGTAAAAATCCCGAAATTTCTCAAAAAAAACCCCGACCGACCCGCTTTTTTTGGGTCATGACCTGACCCTAATATTAATCGGTTGTATCATAACAGGTCGGGCCAATTTATTCATTTAACGGGCCAGG
Source organism: Corrigiola litoralis (assembly GCA_901111285.1). Classification (NCBI taxonomy): domain Eukaryota; kingdom Viridiplantae; phylum Streptophyta; class Magnoliopsida; order Caryophyllales; family Caryophyllaceae; genus Corrigiola; species Corrigiola litoralis. The sequence goes on along the minus strand of CAAKMY010114525.1, from coordinate 17,774 downwards.
CGGGTCGGGTCATAGCTCGAAAGTCAAAACTAAAAAAAAAATACTCTTCCCCTCTCATCACTTTACCGTTCACTCCAAACTTTTTACCTAAAAAAAATAGGTCATGTCATCCCGCCCGCCCCATTGCACATGCGTAGACCTGACGAACTTGAACCGGACCCGAACATCCGACCCGACCTAAAGTGACACGAACATCCGATTTTGACCCTAAGCTAAAATCCGAAATGACTCGACCCGATCCGAACTGAGCTTGACCCAATTATGACCCGATCTGAAATTGACCCAATCCGAAGTTGACCCGAATTGTCTCATTTAAAGTTGACACAATTTTATATGAGTCCAATTTCCCAAAAGTTTACTTTTTTAAATACTTAAATGACCCGACTCGAATGCTGACCCAACCCGAACTCGATCTGAAACATGACAGACTCGGAATAGACTCGAACCCGAACTTAACCCGATCCAATCCAAAATTGACCCAAAACATATCTAACTCGAAAATGACCTGACCCGAACCAGATCCAAATGACCCGATTGACAGGTCTACGTGACATGCCTAATCATCATCAACATGATTGCTTAACGTAACCTTTATAATACTAATACACCTATATTAAAATCCCAAAATATAATAAAAAAAAAAAAATTAATTGCGTTAGTAATTTGAAGGTTGCGTTAAGCAACACCCATCATCAATCATCTCATCTATCATGTAAGCCCAAGCCCAAGCCAGAACCCATCAGCAGCCAATCCGTAGTAAGTAGAGTAAAGTATCTTCTCTTCTCCCCACAAATCTGATTAATCACCAGCCGCAGATCTCCCTCTCTCTCTCTCTCTCCTCCATAACCCACCTTCCTGACAAACCCTACAACTCCTGACCAAAAAAACCCTATCAAAAATGGCCAAGAAACGAAAGCTCGTCACCTCCTCCACCTCCTCCTCCGCCCCACAGAAAAAACAACTCCTCAAAACCAAAGCCCAAGCCCAACTACAGGCCCAAGCCCAGGCCCAACAACAGGCCCAACAAGAAGAAGAACTACTCAAGAAAGCCCAACTCCCCGATAAAGTCCAAGTCGAAGACGATGATGACGTGGAAGAAGAAGAAGAAGAGTACGAGGAAGTAGAGGAGGAGGAGGAGGAGGAAGATGATGATGACGTGGAAGAAGAAGAAGAAGAAGTTGAGGAGGAACAGGGTGGGGGTGATGCTGATAGGGGTGAGGATGATGACGAGCCGGTGTCGAAAGTGGTTGAGTTGTTAACCAAGGACCAGCTTTTAACGGTCACACGCGAGGCGGCCGAGAAGTATTCTGACATCGGGGCACGGGTCCGGACCCTGGCCAACGCGGACCCGGTCCACAGGAAGATATTTGTGCACGGGCTGGGGTGGGATACCACTGCGGATACTTTGAAGGACGCGTTCTCGGGCTACGGGGAGATTGAGGATTGTAAGGCGGTCGCGGATAAGGTGTCGGGGAAGTCGAAGGGGTACGGGTTTATTCTGTTTAAGACGAGGGGCGGGGCGAGGAATGCGCTTAAGGAGCCGCAGAAGAAGATTGGGAACCGGATGACTGCGTGCCAGCTGGCCGCTTTAGGGCCTGTTGGGATGTCGGGAGGGCCGGGGAGTGCGGTGGGGGCTAGTGTGGGGCAGAGTAGTAATGTGTCGGAGTATACGCAGAGGAAGATTTATGTGAGCAATGTGTCGGCGGAGGTGGACCCGGGGAGGTTGACGGCGTATTTTGCTAAGTTTGGGGAGATTGAGGAGGGGCCTTTGGGGATGGATAAGATGACGGGGAAGTTTAAGGGGTTTTGTTTGTTTGTGTATAGGAGTGTGGACAGTGCCAGGAAGGCGTTGGAGGAGCCGCATAAGCAGTTTGAGGGCCACACGTTGCACTGCCAGAAGGCGATTGATGGGCCGAAGCCAGGGAAGGGGGGGCAGGGGGGAGGGGGAGGGAGTGGAGGGGGGTATCATAGTCAGGGGAGGAGTTATCCCGGGAGTGGGGGGAATAACCCGAATTTGGCGGGGGCGATTGGTGGGGCGCCCGCGACTGGGGCTGGGTTGATGGGGCAGCCGGGTGCGGTTGGGTTTGGACAGGGAGTGGGGGCTGCGGCGGCGTTGAATCCGATGTTGGTGCAGTCGTTGAGTGCGTTGTTGGGGCCGCAGGCGGCGGGGTTAGGGTATAACTTGTTGGGGTCGCTCGGGGGAGGGATTCCCGGGGCGGGAGTGGGTGGTGTTGGAGTGGGTGGGATGCCGGGTGCGTACGGAGGGCCTGCTGGTGTGTTGGGTGGGTATGGGAGTCAAGGTGGGTTGCAGAGTGCTTACCCGAATCAGCAGTTGGGGCAAGGGGGTGGGTCTGGGAGGAACCAGCATGGCCATATGGGTACGCCATATGGTGGCCATTGAGAGGCCTTTGCTGAATTGCCGGGCAGGTATAATACCTCTATTCGTCAACTCGTATTGGAGTGGTTAAATCTAGCTGTAGCTTGTTGTTTTGGATGTGTAGGAGTTATGTTTTGAATTTTGATCGCCTTGTTCGTTTGATAATGATTTGTGTTATTGGTTTTTAAAACTGTTGTTTTGTGATCAATTTCTTTTGAGTTTGAAATGTTTTATGAGGATATTGATGCTTCTGTGATGAGATTTGTTAGTTGTACAATGTTTTAAAACAAATATGTTTAATGTCTTGGTCTTTCAATTGAAGCTCTAGAAATTTCTCCATTTTGATTTTGATTTTTGATTGTGGATTTTTGTGGGGTGAGTGAGTCCTCACTGATCTGTTTGATTCTGAACACCAAGCAGGATTTTTATTTTGTAGGTAACATCGCTGTGTTTTGACAAAAGATCCCTTTTGGTTTTAGAACTTGATGTATGGTTTTGTATAAAATGTTTGGAAAGATTTATAGTTTTCAAGTGCTATGTAGTTTTTACTTGTTTATTAATTGATTGTACATTTTTGAGGTTGGACTTAAGGCATGAATTGCATGATACTTCTTGAAGCTTAAGTTGTACGATGAGATTACCAGTACTTTGGAGAGTGATATTTTTGTGTGCTCATAGCATCCATCAAAGAAGGCTTTTGTTGGAGTGTGTGTGTGTTCTCGCGCTTTGATAGTTCCTGTCCTTTTCTTCTTCTTCAACTAAGGAAGGCTTTTGGGTTGATTTATGACTTAGTGATGCAATGCTGGAGTTAGATTGCCGTTCTGGTTTAATCGGTTTATTAAATTGCCTTGGCGATTGAGTTTAGCTGGTTCGAATTTGTTGCTTCACGGTTAATTTAAGAGTGCTGTATGCTTCTGTCAGTTTGAAACTCCGGACTCTGTAGCTCCGTCTAGTATGGAAGTCTATCCAGGCATAGTGGCGGAAGCGCATCTTCTGGAATTTGTTTTTTTGGTGCCTTCCCAGGGATTGTGTGTGTTGGGGTGGGAGGGTGGGGGGGTTAAAGATCTTATTGGCTTCTTGACACTTCAGTGATCCTTCGCTTGTATGTATTTTGATACCTATCTTCTCTATATATGCTTTCTGATGTCCTGATTCTTTGTCAAAGCGTTGGCATTGTTTGATGCTTATATTTTTCATTCTTTTACTTGAAAATCTTCTTCTCTATATATGCTTTCTGATGTCCTGATTCTTCATTAAAGCGTTGGTATTGTTTGATGCTTATATGTTTCATCCTTCCACTTGAAAATCTTTTGCTGAGTGTGATGTTAAATATGATAGAAATAGTAATGAAATTGCAGGCAGTAACTCATACTAGGCAAAAGGTTTTAGAATTTATGCTAGTCCCTGCATATTAGTGTCAGAAGTCATCTATCGCCATCACATTTCTTTAGGATCCTTGACATGATTTTTTTTTTTCGTTCAATTCGTGATTGAGATTCTAGTCCTATTCAAAATATCACAGAAAATCTGTAATAGTTTCATCCTTGAACGTTTCATTTACAAAGATTTACATGCAACTTTCAGGTAACAGTTTTGATTGGTATCACTAATTCAGTACAATAAATGAATTTGGAATTTGCTTTTTAACTGGTGATTTTTAGCTGTTCAAAATTTGGAAGATCATCCATCATTTTGCAAGTACTTCTACGCTGCATAATTTTAATTTGTCCTGAAATTGGTTTTTACCTTTTACTCATTCACTGTGCAGATCATAATAGGTGCATCAGTCTTTTTGTTCTGGCCTGGTGATTCTTCTCAAGTTTCAGGAGCCTGTGCAAACAAGATCTTTATAATCTATTTATGTCCAACTTTCTGTTTCACTACTATAAGGACTGCTGTCTTTTGAACTATCAAATGGTGTTGCTTTTTTCTTTTTATTTCTCTATCCACCCTTTACTATGTTCTCCTTTCGAAATACTGTAATATTTTAAGGTTATATTTATCTTTAAATCTTCAGGGCTGGCATTGAATACTTTTTCCAATCTCAGACAGTTGTGTAACTTTTTAAATGGTTCTGGATGTTTTATCAAGGGGCTGCCCTTTTTTATTATCTATCTACTTTCCTTTCTACTTTTGAAGCAGTTCTCAAAATTCTGTGCAGTTTTTAACTCTGTATGATTGTTTCTTATTTGCTTGAGGTTGGGTTTATGCTATCTGTCTGTCTTGATGAGTGACATTATATATATTAGATTTATATGTTGATACTGCTTTGGATCTTACCTTATCTCTCAGTGCAGGTGGGTTGTTGATGCCGGATGGATAATCCAAATTTGTTTAATGAGTGGAATTTTTGAACTGGCTTTTGAATTAGATTCTAAAGTTCCGAAAAGGCCATTTAATAATAAGTCACAGTTTTTTGAAATCGTGGTTAACATGATTTGGATATTGTTTAACTTTTGTATTTGCTGTCAGTTTTATGTTTCATGATGGACGTTTTTTTTTTGCTTATTTGACTCCAGTTCTATCTTCTTCCTCTGCTTTTCGTGTCTTTCTCTTTGTAGTTGAGGATCTGAGATGGGGGTTTAGGATTGAAAACTTGATTGAAACAAGCCATTTTATTTTTTGAACCACGAACAATTTTTTTTAGCTTAGTCAATGATTTTGTTATTGACAAAAATAAAAATGCTTGATTCCTATTATTTTTCGCGCATGAAGATCTCAGACCCTTCCTAGCTTTGCATCTCCTTTTGGGAGTTAGAGGTAAGTCATTAGGTTGTCATACTAGAGCTTGGTGTTAATTCTGAAGGTTTGTATGTTACTTTTCTGTCCTTTGTCAGTGGGAATTCGTCTTTCTATGCACTATTTCAAGCCAAGAGTCCTATCTCTGGCTGTCAATCTGTTTTGAAGCAAGACTTTGTAATTTTAAAGACCTTTCTTTTCATAAGCTTTTGCCTTTAGGTTGTTGTCTTAGTGGTCCAATTTAGACCCTTGTTTTTAATGTAAGAGACTTTTGATTGTGGGTGACTGGTATATAGGGTCTGAATTTTCGGAAATCCAGGGCTTCTAATCACCTCCTCTGTTTCTATTGTCGATATGATCAGTACTCTGGAATCGTGATCCAGTTGATTTGTAGAGCCTCTTTGAGTCTTTGAACCCTTTGGGTGGACTCTGGACTATGGGTGTGTTTGGTAAGTCATTTTAGTCACCTTATTTGACTAGTCTGCCTTATTTGACCAAATTTCGGTCGTCTTAAATTTTAAGGTTGTTTGGTAAGACAACCTGAAACACATTTAAGTTACCTGAAAAAATAAGCTACTTGACTTACCTGAAAAAACAATTTCAGGCACCTGGAATGGTTTCAGCCACCTTTTCAGGTTTCAGGTACCTTTTCAGATTTCAGTCACCTTTTCAGTCAATTTTGCCAAACACACCCTATGTGCTTCGTTTCGTTGTGTGATGTTGAATACTGCTAAGGGCTTGTTCTCTTCATCGATTTGTTTTCTTATTTTCTGTTTCTGTTTTTACATTTTCTTAACTTTTCAGAATTTTTTGGATTTTTTTGAACTTTCTTGAACCCCCCTAAAGTCACATGTTTACAGTGTATTTCTTCTAAATTTTTTGATTTTTTTCTCAGCTCCCTTAACTTTTCCAACGTTTTTTTGGAATAAATATTCCCCTTGGGAGTATTATAGGTCGTTAATGATATTGTGTATATTTGAAAGAATTGCCCGTCATTTGAGTGGAAGTGGATACATGGTCTTAAATAATCTTTTTCAGTGTTCAAACTTACCATTCCTCAGTCTTCACCCTGTTATCTAATACTTAGTGTGGAGGTTTGTTGAGTAGGTATAATTCTCATTTTAGCCCACACTTGAATTGAAGGTGACAATCAAGGGGGCAATGGAGCTAAATTGAGGAGTTGGTATAGCTGTGGCCTGTGGAAGGGTGGAAGTGGTGGTTAGAGGAGGGAGAAATGGGGATCCATTCCCTCATTTGGGGGGTAATCTGTTATTCCATTGGAGAGGTGGGTAATCTGTTATTCCATTGGAGAGGTGAGTAATTATTACCCTCATTTCGGGGGCAGGTATTACCCTCTTTCGTTTCTTGACCACCATCATCACCTCCACATTCATCCTTCTTTTTTAATTAACCCTTTTCCCCCCCAATCCAAACGAGCCCTTGGTTGATGAAGACCCAATCTTAGCTTGCTTATATTCTGATATTTGAACCAGGAGACTTTTTGCTTCCATGGATCATTTTACTTGATGTAATATTAGTATTTTTGATTATTCCCGTGGACAGTTTGAAAGTGTGCAAGGGGGATTTGTTAGTACTAGTTGATTGGGATACACGCTGCTGTGTTTAGCTTGACGAGTGACATGCTAGGCTGTCCAGTAAGCTGTTACATTGCGTAAGCCGTCGTTGAGTAACCTTCAGAGCCTAGGCTGTTGCATACTGGCAGACATGTTGCGATGCCTTTTGTTTTTCTTAAAACCCTGGTTCTGCGAAAGGTTTTTAGCCGGACCTTACCAAATTGTGGGATGTGGTAGTAGGTTGGATGTGGAAAGATCCTTGAGCTTATTGTTTTTAGCCTTTTAAGGATTTGGGAGTGTGCCAGTTTTTCAAAGGATCGTTAATTGTTCAAGGATGCTGATCGGTGCACCGATTGCCTTTTACACTTTTGTACACTCTGGTGCTGATCTTTTACACTCTTTTCTTGTAATGCTTGCTGAGTACTACGTATTACACTGAGGATTTACTTGTTATATCTTCTTAATCTAAATTCAGCATGAAGAAAAAAGGTAAATTTTGTGATAATTTGGGAACTAAAAGCTAGATCGATCATTTACCTTGTCTTCAATTACAATCCACGATTTTGGCCAATGTGCAAAACTACCTTCCACTTCACCCACCATAGACACTCCCAAGGAATTGGAAGTCGTGTTTTATGCTCGAGTACCACATCCATATAGAAACCCTTGCATGATCCACCACCAAAGGAAGATTGTATATCTTTTGTCCATCGTGCGAGGGTGTTTCTCGATGTGGTACTTGAGCATAAAACAAGCACATTTAAATTCTTAAAATGAATTTACAATGGTTGCCAAAATGGAAAGTATTTTTGCACAATGGCCTAAACCGTAGAATGTAATCGGAGAAATGGTAAAACGAACGATGAAGATATTAGTTCCCAATTTCTGCCCAAATTTATCTTTGTGTCTTCCTGTTTGAAAATAGTTTGTATTTGACGTTTACTGCGACATCTTTGGTAGCTGACGACGCACCAGTCTAGGTGGTTTCTATACGCACTGAATTTAATGTTGGATAACTAAGTGCCTCCGCTCCGTTCCAGTCTAGTTTTTTTTTTTTTTTAATAGACACACTTCGTCCAGTATTGTCAGGTCTTAATTCTTTGTGTTTGATGTGACTTGGCTTGTAAATGAATTGGGTTGCCAGTTTAGGTTAAACCCATCATCAATGTGCTATTTGAGAGATTAAATTCATGTGAGGCGAAGGGGATGGTGATGCTCTTCAAGGTAGGAGCTTGGCCGCCGTAGGTTGCTTGAAGAGTTTCAAGTGTCGTCTGATCATGGGTGAATGAGTGTAATGGTGCTGGTGCAGGATAGTCCATAGTGGTGTTTTGATTTGTGTAGTTGCGTACTAGTACCCCAATAGGAACAAATGATTATATTAAAGGCAATTGGGTTATACTGGATTTTGTTGGTGGTTGCTATATATATTTTGGCTCTGTATTTTAGCTTGTTTTTTATACTATCGGTTACGCCTTCTTTGAGCCCATGGTAAGATGACTTGGTCTAAGATAGGTGTCCTTTTAATGGTCTTTAAAAGATGTCTTTAGCGTTGGTGATTTTTTTCCAGTTTTCAAGAGTAGACATAGGAAAGGCTCTTAAGAACTGTGTCCTTGTAAGTTACTAAATGTTTGTAGGAGTATGCAGCCACTTGGAGGCGAAATGGTGTACATGCATAAGGGAGGCAGCAGGCTGCCTGAAATCAGCTTTGTTCAAGAAAAGACTGGGGTAGTCACATATTATCGTAATTGCTGTGCCTTCACAAATGTTCTAGTAAGCATTGAAAGGTTCTGTGTTGAATCTTTGTTTTTTGTTTTTACTGGGTCCGTTTCAGTAATGTCCCAATTAGTTCCTCTTTATCACAAGCATGAGTAGGACTTCTAGTGTTAGGAAAGTCATCTCATTGAACATACAACCTCGTGAATATTACAACTTTCACTGTTACATACCTTTTTAGTTGTTTGTCTAATTTATTTCTCTGTTCATTATATCGGCAGCCTGGATGAGGCCTGAAGGTATCACGAAGAGCTATTGCCCAAAGCTCCTAGAGCCATAATCATGAATAAGAAAGAACATAACTTCATTTCTCTCCAACAACAAAGCCTCCTACAGTATACCTGTTTATTTATCCAAGTTTACTTTCTGAAATCCTTCTTGGAGATAATGCCCAAAATATTTGATGGACGTTCGTTGTAGCTGGAACAAGCTGTCGTAGGAAAGCTGGAGATAGCAAAGCATTGAGAGTTCACAATTGACGATTTTCAATTCCATGAACTACAAAAAAAAAAAGGCACCCCGCTTATTTCCTTATTAGTGTAAACAAACTTAGACACTACTATTACTTCACCGGCAATTTTTTTACGGTGCTGTACTTCACTGGCAATTGACATGCCTTAGCTGTGTATTAGTGTATTAACTCGCCAACGCGTCGTTGTTTTATGGGCCAAGATCTTCTAAACATTGCGAAAAAAGTTTAAAATGAATTTCTTGACGTATAGGAAGCCTCGTAAAGATTGTCTCATTCTGAGTTAACATTAAACAGCCTTGAGGTGGTCATTTTTTCGCTTTAAGTGGTCACTTACTCACTTGTAACATTGTTGAGAAAATATTTAACTCTATATGTGATCGGGTCTAATTTTATGCTAAAAATAAATCGTCTCTTTTAACAACCTATGTTTAATACTCTAAACACAAATATGGTATACTCTTTCTCTAGTATTTTTATTTTTGGTACGATTCGTACTCTAGTAGTAGTATATGTTACGCCCATGAAGAGCCACCTCAGAAAGCCTGAAATAGTACATCTTAGAAAATAGTGTCGAGACATACTTTTGCCTATTTTCGACTTACGAAAATTGTTACAAAAGCTAGCGCGTTTGCAGACATCAAGAGCATGAAAACTTGAAATTCTAGCAACTGAAATAACAAGTTTGTTTGTGCAAAAAAAAAAAAAAAAAAAAAGGTAAGTACGAGGTCTTGCAATTTAGGGCATTTTTGTAAGGCTTATAAATTTTGTTAGCTTTGTCCTAAACAATATTTTAGAGGTATAGCCTCGAATAATTGGGGGAATATTCCGCGGTCATTCAGACAGGGCAAGGACTTAGGTTACCAGCACACACACGTGCAAGTCCTTTTCCTAGTTGTGTTCGTTAAAACATTGGAGAGACACATCAAAGTATTGGTTCCCTTTGCTTATAAGTAACTCAAATGCTCAGTATGGAATTGGCTTGGCTTTTTTGGCAATGAATCAAATCTAGTGTCAAGCTGATGTCATAGACAAGATTCATTCGAGGGATTTGTAACTCGATCATGTTTAGATGTTGTGCTACTAGCTACTAAAACTTTTTAAGATTGTACTTTAAAAATATTGCTATGTCCAATACCACTTCTTCTCTTAGGACCAAAATAAATCATTACTATTTTTGACACTGTACTGTGTTTTTGCGTATGTGTCTAAATAAGTATTTTAGATGACAATACAACGATTACAAAGATATGAGAGGAAATTCAAACATGTGACCTATTTCACAATACCTAAGTATTCACTAATAGATCATAACTTTATTGGCTTTGTACCTTCTTTCTTTACTTTGAAAAAGCTTAATCAAATTAGATTTGGACCAACTTTACTCTTTTGGTAATAGTTTTCCTCAACTTTCCTTTTTAGTTAAAAAAGGCCATATATTATTCTTTTCCAAAAAATATTCAGTGTGTGAGTAATACTGATTATCTACTTTGCACCATCAGCTTTTTTTTTTTTAAATTTTGATGTGAATTCGTACCATCAATTGATGGTGATTTTTTTTTTGGTTAAAGGAGGGGCTAGGCCCCGAAAACATGAGAACTAAGTATGAGTGATGCAAGGTCTAGCCACTACAACAATGTCTGCGTGGAGAATCTCAACTAACCCATGATGTTTTTCCGCTTGTTCAACTCCATGATTATCAAGCCAATAAGTAGCAAAGTTAGCTTCTCTACACGTGTGATTCACCACTACATGCGATTCCTCTCGCTCGATCCAAACTTGACCTTGATCAATCACGTGCTTATTAGCTCCACAAGTTTCCTTGTCACCATGCATGAAATTACGCAACCCTCATTATGATCCATGGAGATCCTTGCGATATCCTAGACCGCAGAGTTTGTTTAGTGCCCTAGCAAGTGCCTGCAGCAGCTCCGCCCTCATAAACGTACATATGCCAATATTTGATTGTAAGGCTGAGATGAACTTTCCAATTAAATCTCGAACTACTCTGGACACCTCCTTCAGCTGGGCATGGATTCCCACGAATAGCGCCATCGTGTAAAAGTACAGTGACTTTTAAGGAGGGGTAGACCATTGAATGTAAACCTCGTAAGTGCGCGAATTGGGTAGGATATGGGCCCTATTAAAGGTTGCCTTGTTCTCCTGAAAACAACGCCTCATGAATATGGGTGGGCTGGGTCTTGCGAAACTTTAGTTGACCTTCCAAACTAGCCACAGTTGGATAAAGAGACGACGTTGCATAAGTATTATAAGGATGTGTGAATATTCTCATATGATAATCACATCAACACAAGTTTAAAAATAAATGATGATTTTATATTTTTTTTACACATATTTAATGTCTCTCAAGAAAAAGTCTCTTTAGCATCTCTATGGGAATAAAAAACATAAAAAATGAAAAGCGCGTTCGTTTATATGCAATAAAATGAGAAAACGGCCTCCCTTCCTTCCAAGAGTCTGGCCCGTGTACACCGGGTCAACCCGAAATGGGTCCGGACCGGTGAGTGTTCTCCTTACCTCCCTCAAAAAAAAAAAAAAAAGAGAAAATGGCCATATATTTATGTGAAATTTTTAATAGAAAGTCCAATGTGATAATCATGGTTGGTTGAGTTTATTATCCAAACCCATATACACTCAAACCGTACACCGTATTCTACCCCACCCGGTTGACAAGGCTGGTCACAACATATTGTGCTTAGCCCGTAGTCAGTGTGTGTAGCCCATTTGTTGGGCCATTGTAACTCAAATTGAAGACACGCCCTCTTCAGCAAATGACGACATGATGGGTAAGAACATAGGAAGTAGGATCTTCCTACCACTTTGGATTTTGGAACAACTTGGTAAATTCCTTCCACGTACATGCTCGACATTTGTAAGCACCATGGACCGAGTAGCATCTTTTATATTACACGCACCTAGGGGCTCGTGTGTGCGAGAGATGGGTGTACGAGTTTCTTGTCACTGTATAGTTTTATACTGTAATTACTCTCCTATACAAAGGCTACAAGAACACCTGAAGCCAAAGTTCCAAAAGCAAAAGCCTGTGTCAAAGTCCAAATTATACACTAAGAATTCACCCGAGTAATTAGCCACTTCTTAGGTACTACTGTATTTCGTTATTTAGGAATAAAGAAAAACATGTTAGGAGTATATTCTTCTTAGACTACATTAGGATTGATGTAAGCGAATATTTAGTAGTGAAAAAGTTAGTCTTATGTTTTCTTTCTTCTCGAGTCTAATTTAATTTTTACTAGTCATTATGTAAGGATAAAATTTGGACAAGATAATTTGTCATAAGAAGCGGTTGAAAATTAAAGTCGTACATAAGCTTTGCATTTTATGGTCTTAAAAGCTCAACTTCGTCCAAATTTTGTCCAAATTTAAGAAAAGAACTAGATTAAATGTTCGAGCTCTACTACCCCAATCATGAAGTTAGAGGTTCGCTTCTTATCGGCGACTTTGTAAATCAAAACAAAAAAAAAAAGATTGTAATGATCACCTCAAAATGTGAAACTCACTTCCTTTTTGTCACATAATTGTGTTATTCAAGTTTATGCTTACATTAAAATCTATTAATATTTTGACCAATATATGAGGATGATAAACAACTAAATTAATTAGAATTTCAATTTGTTAGTATTGACTATTGTGAAACTAAAAGTGGAAAAAGACTAATATGAAAGTCTTTCAATACCTTATGCCATTAATATATTCGGATAAACATAATTGAGTTATAACTTTCAAAGAAAAATTATCAAAGTTATAACTTTCACATTATACTTGGACAAACATAATTGAGTTGAAATCAGTGCCACCCAAGTTCTGTTTAATCCCACTAATACACTAATAATACTATACACCCATTGGTCATGCACTCATGCATCATTATCACTGCTTTGGCACAACCAACCTACTAGAAGTAGCATTTTTACTAGGTTTTGTTTGTTTTATGCTCATAAAATAATCATAAAGTTTACATGCACCCCAAAAATGGCAAAAAGTGATTTTGCAAAAAAAAAAGTTATGGGTAAGATAAAATGTGTGTTAGCCTAATGGGTCCCCACTACCAGACATCATACTTTTAAAGTTTCTCAAAAATAAGATTAAGGTATTTTTTTTGGAATTAAGGTTGGTGTAGTGGTTGCGAGTTCAATTGCGATATTACCTGCTCTTACGTACCAAATAAAAATTAAAAAAATAGACAATATAATTATCTATGTTACACTGTTTAATAAGTAACTTACTAATTTTAACAGTAACTTTTTATGGTAATTTATTTTATTACAAATAAATATTTTATTTTGATAGTTATGATGAGATCTGATGATGCGGCGTCTTTGCTCTCCTTTTTCACCCCACCAACAGTAACACTTTCACTTGACACTCTCCTTAAATCTCTTTTGTTTGTTTGTCTGTTTGTTTCTACTTCTGCCTTTTCTTTTTTCTGAATATATATATTATTTCATATAAATCCTATATATAAATCTACCCAACATAAAAAAACACATCTTACATACTTACATATACATAGATTAAAAGAATGTAATAAAAGTCATCTTCATCGTATTATTATTATTATTAATATTAATATTAAAGATCAACGAGGAAATATTTACGTGAAATTAGAGGGGAACCGAGATACTATCTGATTTTGTTAAAAATTTCATCAGGGGGGCATTTAATGATGGGATATTTTGGTAGATTTGCTGTGTTGTTTTGCAGCACCATTTGTGGGTCATTTCTACATTTTGTTATTATATGTCACCTTTTTTTATAATTTTGTACACTCTATAGTATAGTCTATAGGCATAGTAGTATAGTAGTAGTACTAAACTTTACTCACATAACAAAACAAAAATAAAATATAATGGTTGTTGTACTAAGGTTTATATGACAGAATGTGATTCTGGTGGGATTTCCTAAAGACTCAACATTTTTTTTCTCATGGTGGGTATCTTCTAATAACACCCTTTTTTTAATTTTTGTTGTTGTTGACTGAGTCTTCTTGTTTAAGTTGGTGTTATTTGTTTAATTTATTAAGCATGATTCTATGTTTGTTTATTGGGTTCATGGTGTTTGACTGTTGTGTTTGTTGTTAGAAATGAAAGAAGGGGGTTATGGGTGGCTATTTTGCTTAAATTCTCTTTTTTTTTTGTTATGCTAAAACCCTTTGATTTTTGATTTTATTTGGGGTAATTGTGTGATTAATGAGGGTTTTATGTACAGGGGAGCAGCTAATTTGGGTTGCATGTGTGGTTTTGTGTGAAAGTTTTGAAGTTTGTGGTTGAGGGTTTTTGTTGCATTGCCCTGAAATAGTGTTTGGAATAATAAAGGTTTGAGCTTTGGGATTGATAGTGAGGTTTTTTGAGGCGGGAATTAAGTGTTGGTAGATGTTGTTGGGTGGATGTATATGATTTGAATGGGTACTCAGACAATGGGATCTCAAGGTGGTGTAGGTGATGCTTCTGTGCCGAAGCCGCCGAGTTTGTCGAGACAGGGGTCTTTGTATAGTCTTACTCTTGATGAGGTGCAAAACCAGTTGGGGAATTTGGGGAAGCCTTTAGGAAGTTTGAATCTTGATGAGCTTTTGAGGACAGTGGAGGCTAATCATTGTGTGGGGAGTGGTAGTGTTGATAATGGTGTTCAAAGTGTTGGGCAGGGCGCTCCTGGGGCGCAGTCGCTTAATAGGCAGGCGAGTTATGCATTGTCGAGGGATCTACGAGAGAAGACAGTGGAGGAGGTGTGGAGAGAGATTCAACTGGGAGGTAAGAAGGTTAGTCAGGAGCGGAATCCAGAGAGGCAAAATACTCTTGGTGAGATGACATTGGAGGACTTTTTGGTTCAGGCTGGTGTTACTCTTGATGCAGCAGCTGCGGCTGGTGCTGGTGGGAGTGGCAATGATAACAGCAATGTCGGTCAGAGTAATTTGGGGGCTAGTGTTGATCCAAACGCTGTGCGGCATCCGAATGTCCCACCGCATGCACAATGGATGCCATACCAACTCGTCCCCCAGCAGCAGCAACATAATATGATGACGATGTTTATGCCGGGCCACCACGTCCCCCAGCCTATTTCTGTCAGTGGAGGTGCTCTTTCGGATACAGGTTACCCTGATGCGCAACTAGCAGTGTCAACCTCCCCTTTAATGGGAACATTGTCTGATACACAGGGTGTTGGACGGAAAAGGATGGCACCTGGGGATGTTGTTGAAAAGACCGTCGAGAGAAGGCAGAAGAGAATGATTAAGAATAGGGAATCTGCTGCACGTTCACGAGCTAGAAAGCAGGTCAAATTCGGACTGTCTCTTGTTTGGTTGATTAGTTTTTTTTCTTAAAATGTCTTGTCCACTTTCTGTTTTTCTTCTGTTCATCATTATTATGGCTGTGGTGTACAGGCTTATACACATGAGTTGGAAAACAAGGTTTCCCGGCTTGAAGAGGAGAATGAGAGGCTAAGAAGAATGAGGGTATGCCTTTTGTGTTTTTTCTCTGATTGAATTTTCTACTGATAGTTCATGGCTCTGGTTTTCCCAGAAGGTTCTGTCTTTGGTAGATTTATTGAAAGTTTTGCTTCTCATATTAGGCCTGTTGAGCTTTTCCTTCAGTAGTGGAAGATGGCTGGCCACTTTCGGGTTTATCTGATTTTGCCTACTGATATCTGTCTCTCTATGGTAGAGATCCTTTTGTGGTGTTTGTTGTTGTCTATCATGTTAAGATGAATTTGACTGCTACATTTGCAGTTGGCTGTATCTGGTTAGAAGGGAATAAACATTCCTAAATGCTCCCTTGCTGGGTTTAATGAGCAGTTTTTTTTTAGTCGCATACTTTTGGGAAGTCGTAGGGAATGTAAATAGTGTTGGACAGTAATTAAAGCAACTACTTCTAGTTGCAATCTACATCTTGTAATCAATATTTTTGATAAAGCCTGATGTTATTTAAGTGACGCGTGGGGGACCTCTTCAACCAAGATTTTCATTGACACTTATTTGTGTTGATGGTTTAAAGACAATTTCTTGGTTTCTCTGTGGCAAGGGTTTCCCTTAACTATATATATTTAGTCATTTTCCTTGCATTCTGATGAGCTTTTAAAAATAGCCTGCTCATTTACTTGACCAATCCAGAATGAACTATTCTCCTTTCCTCTGCATCTTCTTTTGTGTGTTTGTTTGGATTTATTTGTTAGAATGGAAAATCACACATGGGGATGTAACTGCATTTAACTCTAGTAAGCTTTGAAAGAATGCTGGAGAAAGTGACTAATTGATGGCTATGTTTGATACTGATTTTTTGTGGAGTCTATTGAGTTCTGATATAAATTTTCTTAGAATTGACCACTTTTGAGTTTAGTTAGGATTGATGAAGGTTTAGATGGTGAAATATGCGACTTAAGTTGGTCTTGATAATGCCTCACTGCCTTTTATCATGAGTCCACCTTTTTTGTATCCTTTCCTGAGTAATGTGCAGCCTTAGCCTTGAGGCTCCTCCATAGTTTGAGGGGAGCCCTATGCTGCTTCCTGGATATTGGTCGACTTTTTGTAAATGTTGATTTTAAGACACCCTGCTTTTCCTTCAACACTTCTGGGAATAGTTCATGCCATGTTATTCAAGTTTAGATATTTGGCCTAGTTAAACTGACTCTTAAGTCTTAACATGCATTGAAAGTGAGGTGGTGTAGAATACATCAAGTGTCAAGACCATTTCATATTGAATTGCTTTGTCAAAATGCCCTCTATCTCTGATGAAATGAAGAAAAATTCATGGTTCCTTCCACAATGTTGACTGTTGCTGAATATGTGATGTATGGGTCATCCTTCAACTATCTTATGCCTGAAGTCTATAACGAGATACGGAATGCATCAGTTATACTGCCAATTTTCATCATGAGCTGTCAAGTATGCGTGCTGGTACATGTAGGTGTTTCAGTTTCTAATTTGGTAGTTAGCTGGGGAACCTGGGAGAAAAGTTTCATTTGGTTCCTCTTTGTCACTGTCCATTGCTTTATGTTAATTTTGGTTGTCAGCTCGGAACCTAGGAGTATCTTTCACTGAGGCTGAGCGCATAATCATATTCATAGTTTCCTTCGCTGTCGAGAGTCTGTTATGAATAGGATGAGCTAGTATTTTTATGTTCTGACTTCAGACCTGTCCTGATCCTCCCTTGTGCTTTAATTGACAGGAGGTGGAGAAGGCGTTGCCGAGTGTTCCTCCTCCTCAGCCCAAGTACCAGCTTCGGCGAACGAGCTCAGCACCTATCTAGATAGTGGTCATGAGCAGGTGCAAAAATGCGGAAAGACGTATGACTTCTAGAGATATGAGCTGACTGTATTTCCCGGACCATCTGTATTGTAACTCTTCTGTCCGCACCCCCTTCACCCTTTAAACTTCTCATTTCTTCAATTCTGCAACTCTTGCAGGTTTTCTTTCTTTGTTTCTTGATTTTTTAGTTTTCTTCCTGTGAGTATCAGTGTATGTACATTTTTTAGTACCAAACTTATCTTAAGAGAGTTGCAAAGAGGGAAAAGCATATAAGATCTTGTCTCATACCCCCTCCCCCTCGGAATGGGGGGCATTTCTTCCCCCTCTGAATGGCTAGTGTTTCCTTTGGGTCTGGCCAAATTTTGTTACGGATGGTCTGTGCTTCTAATTACAATGTTGGGATGTCGTCGTTGTGCTCGAAACTCGATTTGATAAACTAACTGTTAGTGCATGTGCAGAATGTGTATTGTAATAATCATGCAAACAGAACTAAGGGGGCGTTTGGTTCAACCTCCGGAATGGAAACGGAATGGAATGGCCTAAAGGAATGGAATGGTAACAAAGCTT